>OZ026549.1:4924218-4946718 GCA_964020155.1 Chondrilla cf. caribensis | reverse complement strand
TGTGTAAATGGGTGCAAAAGCTAATCACTCCAAATGTTAAAAGTTTGTAATGCCATTTTATGTTCTATGACATCGTTGTGACTCTGGTGGTGGTCAAACCAGCACTACTGAGAGCAGCCAAGGGCACTGCAACACTGACTGCCACGACAATGATTGTGAACACCACGCTGAAGATGATAATACCGATCCCAATGCCAATCCCAATCTTGTTGAACAGTTTTGCTGACTTTGAAGACTCCTCAGCCTCTCTATACTTCCCAGCAGCAAAGTGCGATCTCACCTGAATTGTGGAGTGTGGTAGAGAGTAGAGGAGTTGTCGTCATATACAGAGGTACCAACATACACACATACACAGAGAATGGTGAATCCTACATATTAGACAGTACATACATAACCACACACACACACACACACACACACACACACACACACACACACACACACACACACACACACACACACAGAAAGACACTACTGGTCTTTTGTAGCCGGATCAAACCAGAAAAGGTAGGGTTTGGTGGTCCGCATTTGAAAATGGAAGAGACAGAGTGTGTGTATGGTTGTGTGAGACTAGGACACAACGGCATGAATTCTTTCCCTCCCTTGTCATGTGTGTACATAGATCAAAAAGAAATGCATCAGACTTGATAGGCTTCAGTAGTGCCTATATTGGTCTGTGTGTCTATGTAGATGAATACATCAGTCTCGGTTCAGTGGTGCTGACAATGGTCAGTATTTCTGAACACCAGAAGGTGTAGGAATGTTATCCAATAGATTGACTCACCTCCAGTGATTTCAGCAAGGCAACGATCCCAAGTGGCCAAAAGCAGAGTAGGAGGGTAATAATTGACAGGGCTAGGTAGTCTGGAGGCTGCATGGAAGAATGGCACACATTCAACTCATCCACACATATGCACATACAAGTACATAATATAAACACACACACACACACACACACACACACACACACACACACACACACACACACACACACATAGCAATATCACATGCAGAACAGACGAGGTATGTCACTTTGAGTAAACCCAACCCCATGAGTTATGCCAGTACATGCTACCATAGATACTCCAACACATGCTACACGACACATGATGTGAGTTGCAACACAAAACATATATGACAATATGACTGAATACTTGATTTATATGTGCAATATTATACATATTAAGCCTTTGATCATTAATATATGTGTAAAATATATATAATGTACTGTTGCATGTATGAGACCATTCTGTTCACGGAGTGCATGTTGATTCCTCACCTGCTGGATGGGGGGACCTGTCCGTCCGGTTACAACTGGTTCATTATGAAAAGGTATCTCTCCTGAGGGTGGGGGTTGTCCATACCCAGGGTCTGTTGGTTTGTAATCTTCAAAATGACAAAAGAATTGAAAATTAACATGACAACACCCTTCCCAGTGCAAAAAGTAATGTCTGTTCTATCGATATCGAAGTTCACGCTTACAACAGGAGCGCTTGATACTCCACCCAAAACACGTATGCTTCTATACAAACAATTGTCAAAGATACCCCGCCGCTTGTAGCTTATACCATACGTAGCCTACGGGATAACAGAAATCGGTAGCGACCCACCGACGTTGGTATTCCACTAGGATAGGCCAAGTTAGTATAATAACAATTCTTACATAAATTACTACCTGGGTTTTGATTTCAATACGGAACAGACGAGCTATGAATATCCGTGAAATTGTAGATGGATCAAAAATGAGTGATAACACTGAAAATTATTTAAGCTTCTTACCGACTGTAGTGCTCATTTTCTCCGTACCACGCAATGACACTTCAGCTGCAGTAGTATTTTGCGTATAATATAACAAGTTCGCCTCCGAGTATAACAGCGACAAACCACGTATTGGTTATTAATGAAGGTCGCGGACGAAACAAAGTGCAAAACGGACTCTTTTATACCAGTTACCCGGTCAAAAAATAATCATTAATTGCCGGTAGCTATTGCACCACAGTGGTGACACGTCCGCAACTGAACCACACGTCATTTTGGGAAGTTAGAGTGTATGAACCTGATATTAGGCCTAAGTAATACATAATTAACAGTGTACTTCATGATGAGGTAGTATCCACGTAATAGTATTTTTTACAATGCTTTCTATTCTATCAGTACATACAGTTATGTTTACATAAAGGTACCGTATAGCGGGAAAGTTTAGAAAGTACATTTTATGGCTTCCTGTAGTCAACACAACAATAATATTATTATTATCAAAGGACAAGGATAAATTGAAAATTTAATTGATACTTGTGTTGACTATGAGCACTTTGGTATAGAGGTGTGTGTGTGTGTGTGTGTTGTGTGTGTGTGTGTGTTGTGCGTGTGTATGCATGTGTTTAGGTGTTGTGTGTATACATAATATTATGTATATTGCACTTTGAAATATGTGCCAGATAGCAATAAAATGTCCACCATCCTGTGTGCCAATTCATTGACCAACACGACACATGACACACGCACGAATGAAGGTCATTTACAGTATCTGTCAGACTTCATTTTCTCTCTCCTATCAATGGAAAAAAACTAGACAGTGAACTTAAGAACACTATTGTCCAGGTGTCAGCTTGTAAATACATGTACACTCATACACCTGTACTGTACACACATGTACATGCCAAAAACACATGCACACTCATATCCCTGTACAGACATGTAACCCCTCACACTCCACACATATGTACGTATACATATACCAAAACATCTGTACACACACACACACACACACACCACATGTAAACACACACACACACACACACACACACACACACACACACACACACACACACAAACACACACACACACACACACCACATGTAAACACACACACACACACACACACACACACACACACACACACACACACACACACACACACACACACACACCACATGCAAACACACACACACACACACACACACACACACCATGTAAACACACACACACACACACACACACACACACACACACACACACACACACGCACACACACACACACACACACACCACATGTAAACACACACACACAAACACACACACACACACATGCAACAAACCTATCCAACAAGGCCTCGTGCAGTTTTCCTTCTCTTTTAGCCCAATCTAATTTACTGCTGTCTTCACTACTGACTTTCAACTTCTGATCTTGAAAACTTTGAAATTTTTTACTACAGAAGGGTGCATGTGTGAGAAAGGGGAATGTGATAGCGGGGAGAGTGAGGATGGGGAGTGTGATGATAAATGATGAGGATTGAGAGAGTGAGAATGAGGAGTGTGAGGATAGGGAGTGTGACCATAAGGAGTTTGAAGATGAGGAGAGTGAGAATGGAGTGTGATTTTGGGGAGAGTGAGGATGGAAAGTGTGAACATGAGGAGAGTGAGTCAAGTTTGAGATAGTAAGGTGGTGAGTCTTAGTTGCAAAGTGAAGACTATCCACACATCAAATCTCACCACAGAAGGAAACAAGTACAGTAACACAGTGGTACTCACACATAATTGACTTCAAAGCTCTCCAAATCTGCTTCATCATCATCTTCTTCTTCGTTTTTCCGTTTCTTGACTTTTGGCACATGGCACATCATCTTATGACAGTAACAGAATAAATACATGAACCTAACATGCACAAACGAGTGTCTCCATGCATGCATGCATGCGTAAGTACATGTTTCCGAGTCAATACATGTACATGCAAACCACCACTCCACTCACCTTGACATATTCGTGTTCTCGCACTTTATCACAGATGGCCAAAAGCTGTCCTTTTTCAGTAACAGTCAGAAACCTGTGGTTACAGGCCGATAAGGCCATCTTGCCCTACACACAGAGGAGGAATACGTTAGTATTTCACACATGTGTTGTAACGTGGTTCAGTAGTGGAACCTCTCCATTAAGGACACTCTGGAACCTTAATGTTGCTCAATGTCCTTATTACAGAGAGTTCCTCAATTCAGAAGTCATTTAATCCACTCTGTACTACACTGAAACAATGAATAATGTACTAATTGTGAATGTTTCTCCATTCAGAGGTTTGTAATAGAGAGAGGATCCACTGCATAAGAGGTATGTACATACAGTACATACAGTAAACACAGTACACACGGTACATACAGTACACACAGTACACACAGTACACACAGTAAACACAGTAAACACAGTAAACACAGTACACACGGTACACACAGTACACACAGTAAACACAGTACACACACTACATACAGTGCATACAGTACACACAATACATACAATACATACAGTACATACAAACATACAGTACATACAGTACATACAGTACACACAGTATACACAGTACACACAGTACATACAGTACATACATACATCTTCAAACACAGGTTCCCACATCTCCCTAGGTCCAACTGCCTCTGCTTTCCCCACCAATTCTCCCCCAGCGTCAATGCTGACATATCTACCTGAAAAACCAATGAAGATAAAGTGGAAGAAAATTGTCAGTTTACTCATAGATACTCTATATATATACCCCACCCTATAGTGTATCTATGGTTTACTCAGCACACACCTGGGGTCAGTATACTGTACATGTATATAGTATGTATGCCATGCATGTGTTGCGCAATACCACTATGTACAACAACAAACAACTCACCATAGCCGGACTTTAAGGAAATCTTTGTCTCTCCAGATTTTACTATTGAGAATATCTGCTCTGGTAGAGGTCCATCTGCATACATATGTATGTGAACCCAGAGGTACATTTGTGAACCAAGGGGTGTATTTGTGAACCAAGGGGAGCATTTGTGAACCAAGAGGAGCATTTGTGAACCAAGGGGTGCATTTGTGAACCAAGAGGTACATTTGTGGACCAAGGGGTGCATTTGTGAACCAAGAGGTACATTAGTGGACTCAGGGGTACCCATGTGAACCAAGGGGTACCCATGTGAACCAAGGGGTACCCATGTGAACCAAGAGGTACATTTGTGGACCAAGGGGTACACATGTGAACCAAGAGATACACATTGTCAAGTATAATTTAGTATCCCATCTCATGATCTCCTGAGTGCAAATCCAGATTCCTTCCCACAATCACTCACAACTTTGTGTCGGCTGAGAATTCCACACTCCACCTACAGACACCCCACAAGCACACTATGTACATACTTGTATGTAAATATAACATGAAGAATCACTCGAAGGGAATTCTTGAATAGTGATAAGATGACGTTATCTGTCCAAGAGGGACTTTTATTCGATACAATACATTCCAGCACCATCTGTGGCACACAATCTGGGGATACCGCTCTACTAGCACATGTGTGTACACATGTACAGCATATGGTGCACATTGCTTTGTACATACCTACCCACACCCACACATCCATCACACATACATACACATACACACCAATATCCACACACACACACACACACACACATGCGTGCACACATTCACACACACACACACACACACACACACACACACACACACACAGACAAAACACACACACCCTACTCTCTCACACACACACACACACACACACTCAACACGCACACATACACACACACATGCATGCACACACATTCACACACACACACACCACACATACACCCTACTCTCACACATACACAACACACACGCACATACACACATGCGTGCAAACATTCACACACTCACACCACACATACACCCTACTAACACACACAACACACACACCACGCATGTACCGCATAATATGTAACTTACCCTCTCCACACGGCTTCACTGAAAACTTCCCTGTATCCTGTATTCAGCAGATAAACAATATCACAATAGTCGGGTGTGGAAGGTTTCAAGTGTGTGAAAGATGCAGACAACATACAGGAGAATACAGAATCGTTTCAGTAAACATGGATAATGGATGTCTGATTTGATAAACTAGGGGAATACAGTGTCTGACTCAGTAACTGGAAGAATACAGGGTCTAGTTTGGTAAACTGGAAGAATACAGTGTCTAGTTAGGTCAACTGGAAGAATACAGTGTCTAGTTCAGTAAACTGGAAGAATACAGTGTCTAGTTCAGTAAACTGGAAGAATACAGTGTCTAGTTCAGTACACTAGGATAATGTACTGTCTGACTCAGTAAACTAGGGGAATACAGTGTCTGGTTCAGTAAATTTGGAGAATACAGTGATTAGCCTCAGTAAACTAGGTAATACAAGTCTGACTCAGTAAACTGGGAGAATACAGTGTTTCTACCCTCAGTAAACTAGTGAATACAGTGTCAATATAGTTTCTTCATACTAGGGATACAAAGGATTGCACACACATCAGATATTGTTTCTCGTCATAGCTAGAAAATACAAATGACAAGTGACTAGGTTCACAGCTAGGCAGACAGCTAGGTGAATAGCTATCCAGACAGCTATGTAGATGGCCAGACAGAAAACTATCTAGACAGCTATGTAGACGGCTAGACAGAAAACTATCTAGACAGCTGGGTGGACAGCAAGTTGGATGGCTATCTGAACATGTGTAAAAGGGTACAAATACTAATCACTACAAATGTCAAAAGTTTGTTGGATGGCTATCTATACAGCTAGGTAGACAGCTAGACAGATAGATCCCTACAAACTATAAAGCTACACAAATGTACCTCTGCAAATATGCACGTATTCCCATATACTTCGAAATATGCTCTCTCTCTGATCCCGTCATAATCCACAGCTTTCCACCACGTCCCTGAGTGGACAAGACCATTGTGAACAACATGGCTAACACCAAAGATACCTCCACTGAATGAATTATACACTCACCAAACCGAACAGCCTCTGGATCTGATGGAGTGGGGTCTGTTTCTGACTTCTTCCTTTTATGTTTTGCTCTATATTTCAACATGCACCGAAATTAGATTAAATATGGCAAGTTAATCACTGGCAATAACACTAGGGATATCTTCAAATGGTCCTATTTAGATATTGTTAACAGTGACCTATGAACAAGGTGGTATATATATACTCCAGAATCACCTCTCCACATAGATAACATCAACATGACATTTGTATCAGTAGCTCAGTGCTAAGGGGGTTCATGCATGCAAGACCATCAATTCCTAGTTCACTGCTCTACCCTATGACAAGCATCCCACATGAGAGCTGCACAAATTTCAAAGGTCATACATTACTCTCGGTACACACTGCATGACTCTCAACTACCACAGAGTAGAAAGAGTAGAAAGGTGTAGATCAATATGTAGCATATTGAGCATTCTTAAAACTGAATTATATTCAATTGAATTCAATTATTAGGTTGCCACAGGCCCTGCACCAGAACTATAGGGCAAAACAGGCCCCTATATATGAGGAACAAAACAACACATCCCGTGTCAGTATTACTTCTACGACAGGTGGATTAGTATTTAAAGACACTCGTCCGTAAGTCAATGACAACTATGCCTAAAGACACCTTTTCCAAGGTACTCCATACCAGCTTATAGTTTATACTAGATTCAAGGAAACATCTGATTCTGAGAAACTACATGACACCTTCGCGGGCAGCGATCGAACTTTCACCGATTCACGGTACGTAGGAACGGTAGAGTTGCACTCACCTTTTGAGACCTTTCGTAGCGCTACCTTTTATGCTCTTTAATTTCAACTTTCCAGTTCTGACATGTTTATATTCCGCCATCTTTACTCAGGTAATATTAATACAAAATATCACGGTTGACCTATGGTTGAACAATACTACACAAACACTCGCAAAACTATAGTACAGTACAGTTACAATTGGTAGTATAATGGATTCTCCGATAGACGCGTATTTCTATTAAAAACGACTTCAAGTTGCTAGTGGAATTTAATGTTCTCTGGATTTCCCTTATGCATCATAGCAATGTGTTTCAGTACATCCTTCTTCGTGATAATGCCAAGTAGCTTCCTGTGGTGTGAAAAAAATTAAAACTTTTTTACAATAGTCAAGTGGACTCCCAACTTATGTGACAATCATCCGGCAACTCAGCATTAATACCAGACATGTGAAGACATGTGATAAACATCAGCTTAGCATTAATACCAGACATGTGACAGACATGTGATAAACATCAGCTTAGTATTAATACCAGACATGTGACAGACATGTGATAAACATCAGCTTAGCATTAATACCAGACATGTGACAGACATCTGACAACAAGCAACAGCTTGTGGTAGAAGCAGTTGGATTCAAGTCTCCATTCCCATTCCCATACTTAATCCCATTCCCACACCCACTCTCATTCAAATTCTCATACCCATTCTTTGTAACCAGAACTTGTCTCAGTCCCATCTTCCTCAGCAGCTCGATCACTCTTTCAATGGGAGTCTCGTCGGAGATGACAGTCGGACACTAAATATGCAAAATTACAAGAAAGTGTAAAATGTACAATTGACCATCAGACACATCCACTGACACAGCCACCAACACACCTACTGACACCCATCAACACACCCACTGACACACCCACTGACACACCCACTGAAACAGCCACCAACACACCCACTGACACAGCCACCAATACACCTGACACCCACCGACACACCCACTGACACCCACCAACACACCCACTGACACACCCCTGCATGTTTACCTGGTCCACATAGCCTCTAAGGTTGACTGAAGTATAGGAAGTGTTCGAGTTTCTTGCTGCATTGAAGCGCCTTGCTTTGTCCACAAAGAACACAGCAGAGTCTGCTGTTACTTCTTCGTTTGTCTTGATTTTCTCTGCAGTAACAAATTCTCCCATCACAGTGTATACAACCTGTTGCTACAAATTGACTTTGATGGCAATGTCTGGTCTCCACCACTTCACGACTACTGTAGTTTTACTTGAGTCTCAAATGTTGACCAAGATTAAAATTATTTGATCAAGGTTCAATCTAGCTACCGGGGATGGGTGGGGTGGAGGAGTCACACGGGGAAGGATCGTAAGTATTATCCCTTGTGTCGTGGCCTAAATGGACTTAAGGAAAAGGTCCGGCTCTGTGAGACTAGGGCAAGGAGAAGGTCGAATACTTCTGTTCCCCTCTCATTTGCCAACACACACACACACACACACACACACACACACACACACACACACACACAAATACACACACACACACACACACACACACACACACACACACACACACACACAAATACACACAAATACACACACACACACACACACACACACACACACACACACACACACACACACACACACACACACACACACACTGTCTGTACTAATGCAAATACGAGAACTAAGTGTACAATCGGAAGACAATAGTAAATGACAATTAATGTACATGATACAATGTAAACATTATGACGGCTCAGGCGTCTTCAAGGGAAACATCCTGGCGTATAAAGGAGCTACAGACACGCGTATACCTTCTCACCTGTGGTATGGGTAGTTCTCGCTGTACAAACGCTACTGGTTGGTTTAAATTAACCTTCTCTTCTGGAGAAGACGGAACAAAGGCTTCTTTCTCGACTACACAGGTTAAGGGGGAATGGGTCAGACACAACAAGGCCTTGTTACTTTCCCGTAAAGGGTTTAGTTTCACAACTTGAATTGACAGACAACATGACACACATCACCGACTAACCATTCATGTTTAAACGACAACACTATCTGCCAAAAAGGTTACTGTCTTTCAGAAAAAAATCCTCTTGGGGCTCGGTGACCGTGATTTGTGCAATACCTTCACGTGATCTGACCCCGCCCCCTGAGAACCTAACGGGCGCTTATTATGTTGTACCACTGATGAGTCTTCTAATTCTCACTCTCTTGAGCGATAAAAAGCGTTCTACCTTGCTCGAACATGCACATGTACCCTCGTGTACTATTCTAACATACTACTATAGTCCTTCTTAGTGTCCACCGTGCCAATGTGCAATTTATTATTTTGGGTATATTGTACGCTATGGACTGCATGTTATTGATACATAGTTCCATAAAAAGGCTATATTCCCTATACAGTACCATGGTCAACATAATCGATATAGCCAGCAGTGAATATACACGAAAGGGAAGTGCCATACAATTATATGTATCATTGAAAACTACACACTTGAATCAATACTCAGTATTTGGTAAAACAGTGTAATGCAGCTTAACATGTGTAAATGGGCACAAAAGCTAATCACTCCAAATGTTAAAAGTTTGTAATGCCATTGTTTGTTCTATGATATCGTTGTGACTCTGGTGGTCAAACCCGCCCTACTGATAGCATCCAAGGGCACTGCAACACTGACTGCCACGACGATGATTGTAAACACCGCGGTGAAGATGATAATACCGATCCCAATGACAATCCCAATCTTGTTGAACTGTTTTGCTGACTTTGAAGACTCCTTAGCCTCTCTATACTTCCCAGCAGCAAAGTGCGATCTCACCTGAATTGTGGAGTGCGATAGAGAGCAGGAGAGTTGTCATCATATACAGAGGTACCAACATACACACATACACAGAGAATGGTAAATCCTACATATTAAACAGTACATACATAAACACACACACACACACACACACACACACACACACACACACACAGAAAGGCACTACTGGTCTCTTGTAGCCGGATCAAACCAGGAGAGGTAGGGTTTGGTGGTCCGCATTTGAAAATGGAAGAGACAGAGTGTGTGTATGGTTGCGTGAAACTAAGACACAACGGAATAAATTCTTTCCCTCCCTTGTCAGTGAAGGAATTTATTGTACATGTGTGTAATAGATTGAAAATAAATGCTTCAGACTTGATAGGACAGTAGTGCCTATATTGGTCTGTGTGTTTAAGTAGATGAAAATAAATACATCAGTATCAGTAGGCTTTAGTGGTGCTGACATTGGTCAGTATTTCTGAACACCAGAATGTGCAGGAATGTTATCCAATAGATTGACTCACCTCCAGTGATTTCAGCAAGGCAACGATCCCAAGTGGCCAAAAGCAGAGTATGAGGGTAATAATTGACATGGCTAGATAGTCTGGAGGCTGCATGGAAGAATGGCACACATTCAGCTCATCCACACATATGCACATACAAGCACATAATATAAACACACACACACACACACACACACACACACACACACACACACACACACACACACACACACACACATTGCAATATCACATGCAGAACAGACGAGGTATGTCACTTTGAGTAAACCCAACCCGTGGGTTGCGCTGGTACATGCTACACGACACATGATGTGAGTTGTAACACAAAACATAATACTGAATACTTGATTTATATGTGCAATATTATACATATTAAGCCTTTGATCATTAATATATGTGTAATATATATATATATATATATATAATGTACTGTTGCATGTACGAGACCATACTGTTCATGGAGTGCATGTTGATTTCTCACCTGCTGGACGGGGGAACCTGTCCGTTCGGTTACAACTGGTTCATTATGAAAAGGTATCTCTCCTGAGGGTGGGGGTTGTCCATACCCAGGGTCTGTTGGTTTGTAATCTTCAAAATGACAAAAGAATCAAAAAGTAACATGACAACACCCTATCTCAGTGCAAAAAGTAATGTCTGTTCTATCGATATCGAAGTTCACGCTCACAACAGGAGCGCTTGACACTCCACCCAAAACACGTATGCTTCCATACAAACAGTTGTCAAAGATACCCCGCCGTTTGTAGCTTATACCATACGTAGCCTACGGGATAACAGAAATCGGTAGCGTCCCACCGACGTTGGTATTCCACTAGGATAGGCCAAGTTAGTATAAAAACAATTCTTACATAAATTACTACCTGGTTTTGATTTCAATACGGAACAGACGAGCTATGAATATCCGTGAAATTGTAAATGGATCAAAAACGTGTGATAACACTGTACACTATAAGCTTCTTACCGACTGTAGTGCTCATTTTCTCTGTTCCACGCAATGACACTTCAGCTGCAGTAGTATTTTGTGTAGAATATAATAAGTTCACCTCCGAGTATAACAGCGACAAACCACGTATTGGTTATTAATGAAGGTCGCGGACGAAACTAGGTGCAAAACGGACTCTTATATACCAGTTACCCGGTCAAAAAAGTAATCATTATTACCGGTAGCTATTGCACCACAGTGGTGGCACGTCCGCAACTGAACTACACGTCATTTTGGGAAGTTAGAGTGTATGAACCTGATATCAGGCCTAAGTAATACATAATTAACAGTGTACTTCATGAGGTAGTATCCACATAATAGTATTTTTTAATGCTTCCTATTCTGTCAGTACATACAGTTATGTTTACATAAGGGTATGGTGTGTATGCTATATGGTACGTTATATGGCTTCCTGTAGTCAACACAATAATAATAACATCATTATTAAAGGACAAAATTGAAAATTTAATTGATAAGGTAACGTGGGTAATTCCGGTCACGGTTTATTTCTGGTCACTTGTAAGAAGTCAGCTCGCTACTCCAGAATACTAAGCTTTCGAGTAAAACTTCAACGCTGTGCTGGTAGTGTTAACACTTAGCTACAACATACCTTACAGCGAAGTCAGTTGCTTCCTTCTCGTGTTCCAGTCGGCCATCTCCTTTAAAAGCGGTAAGTGATAAACCGTCGCGGCTACTTGACAAAACTTCGAACTTTTCTTTTATGCTATCGAAAGAAGAACATCCGTTGAGATGAAACTGTGCAGAGTTGAAGTATAATCCTCGAGGAGACTTCGTATCACTTTTGAGGTGGATTCTCGCCTGATTGGTATGGTGAGAACAACCTCTAGGTACATCCTTACACAAAGCGTTCGGTAAGCGGCGACGAAAATTAATGTAATGAAGATAATCATAATAATTATAATAAAATAACAAAGGTTTTTACTATGTAATAATTATAATAAAATAACAAAGGTTATGTGTCAGGAAAATAAATGAAAGTAAGGTCATACACAGTCAACACAAAGCCACTGCTCATGCAAAGTTGGCATTTTTTGAAGCCCAACACACTTGCAGTGAAACCAAAGATCACATGCATCACATGCAACCATGTCACCCCAGGTCTCTGGCATAAGGCAACTACAGAAAAGTTTAATTGTCTTTGGCCTTCTAGGGTGCAGGAATCTGGGTGTGTATTTATCCCTTGGAAAAGGGGACATCTTTCCTCTGCGGAAGCACTTTGTTAAGTGCCTCCTCAATGACTCCTGCCTGAATATAATTTGGGAGATATCATCTTTCTTGGCCGCATGGTATGCATAGGCAATGGCAAAGACACCACAATCTGTGCTCCCCTTCTGCTGTGGGATGCTTGGGATCCGAACAGTTAACTGTGGCTTCAGGTGGTTTACTCCTTCCCCCGAAATAGCTTTCAATCTGTACACCTGAGCTAACTGGTGGGAGAGGTCTGTGGATAGCTTGCCACCGTATAAGCTGTCATAGATTGCAATGTCCCCACTGGTGCTTGAAGAGGTCACCCAGTGATTGCAGATATAGTGGATTTGAACTCCTTCACCAATTATTGGAATAAATCCAACTGACTGGCTGAGCAGGGGGTTCTGAAATCCATCGAGATCAGGGAATTCTCTCTGGATGAGTTGCTGTGCAGCGGTGATGTGGATGTCGGTAAGCCTGTCCCCAAGCTGCACAGCCATAAGATGCTCTTCCTGTAAGACCAGACGTCTGGTTGCTTTTGAGCTCTTGGATGGAGGCCTGGTCTGCTGCGGGATGGACATCTGCTGTGGGCTGGCAACCATCACCTCATGTGCCTCTCTCATGGGTGTGAGGGGTGGGGATTCAAACAACACCGGAGTGGACATTTGCTGTGGAGTGGACATCTGCTGTGGAGTCACCGGAGTGGACATTTGCTGTGGAGTGGACATCTGCTGTGGAGTCACTGGAGTGGATATTTGCTGTGGAGTCACTGGAGTGGACATCTGCTGTGGAGTCACTGGAGTGGACATCTGCTGTGGAGTCACTGGAGTGGACATTGCTGTGGGGTCACTGGAGTGGCAGGCAGCGATGAGTGGGGCAGGTGGTATCTCTTAAGATGGGCACCGTTGACTCGTTCAATCACCTACATCAAACATAAGAAACATTTAGGTTATATAAATCCCATGTATGGATTTTGCATAAGCACTTAGTACCTGTTTGCTGCTGATTCTCTCCAGCTTGAATAGCCCTTTTCCAACTGAAGCTGTAATTGTAAAAGGACCCTCCCAACGATAGTCCAGCTTTCCTCCACGACGTTTTTTCCTCTGGAAGTCCTTTTTGAGGACTGCATCTCCAACTGTGAAGCAGCTAGCAGCACCATGCTTCGCATCATAGTAGTGTTTCTGCTTTTGCTGAGCCATCCCAATATTCCTTCTGATGGATTCATCAAGTTTCTGCCTTTTCGCTTTCCTGTCATTGTCATCTGGCTCAGTGCTGTCTGCATAATCATCCAGCTGTTTATCTGGGTCGTAGGAATCCATAGCATTAAAATCAATTGGCAGTTTGGCAATTCTTCCAAACATTGCTTCGAATGGTGTGTGCCTAGACGATTCCTGCACTGCTGTATTATAGGCATAGACAATCTCCTTTAGATTGCTGTCCCAGGTAGTGCGATCCTTCTGTGCATTCTTGGCTAAAGCATTACACAGTGTCTGATTAAATCTCTCATCCAGTCCGCTTCTGGTCCTTGCTCAACTCGGGGGGGTACTTCTTCGTTAGGACGTAGGTGATCGCATTTTCCAAGACGGGATCTTCTCTGTCGATTTCTGGTTTCTCCATTCTGAATGATAGCTTCTGATGGTTCTCTGCTCCTCTTATACTGGCTGTTTCCCGCCATCCGCTCACAGAATTCACACTACGACACGATCTCGCTAAATGGTCAAAGGCGGAACGTTTCTTTCAAGGGGGGTACAAATATTTCGCGCTATTTCTGAAATATTTGTTCCGGGGGGAACGTTTTTTAGGGGGGTCCAAATATTACGTGACAGATCTATTGTGTGTGTGTGTGTGTGTGTGTGTGTGTGTGTGTGTGTGTGTGTGTGTGTGTGTGTGTGTGTGTGTGTGTGTGTGTGTGTGCGTGTGTATGTTTAGGTGTTGTCTGTGTATACATAATATTAAATACGTATATTGCACTTTGAAATATGTCCAGATAGCAATAAAATGTCCACCATCCTGTGTGCCAATTCATTGACCAACACGACACATGACACACGCACGAATGAAGGTCATTTACAATATCTGTCAGACTTCATTTTCTCTCTCCTATCAATGGAAAAACTAGACAGTGAACTTAAGAACACTATTGTCCAGGTGTCAGCTTGTAAATACATGTACACTCATACACCTGTACTGTACACACATGTACATGCCAAAAACACATGCACACTCATATCCCTGTACAGATATGTAACCCCTCACACTCCACACATATGTACGTATACATATACCAAAACATCTGTACACACACACACACACACACACACACACACACACACACACACACACACACACACACACACACACACCACATGTAAACACACACACACACACACACACACACACACACACACACACACACACACACACACACACACACACACACCACATGTAAACACACACACACACACGCACACACACACACACACACACACACACACACACACACACACACACACACACCACATGTAAACACACACACACAAACACACACACACACACACACACAAACACACACACACAAACACACACACACATACACACACACACCACATGTAAACACACACACACACACACACACACGCACACACACACACACACACACACACACACACACACACACACACACCACATGTAAACACACACACACACACACACACACACACACACACACACACACACACACACACACACACACACACACACACACACACACACACACCACATGTAAACACACACACACAAACACGCACACACACACACACACACACACAAACACACACACACACACACACACACACACACACATGCAACAAACCTATCCAACAAGGCCTCGTGCAGTTTTCCTTCTCTTTTAGCCCAATCTAATTTACTGCTGTCTTCACTATTGACTTTCAACTTCTGATCTTGAAAACTTTGAAATTTTTTACTACAAAAGGGTGCATGTGTGAGAATGGGGAATGTGATAGTGGGGAGAATGAGGATGGGGAGTGTGATGATAAATGATGAGGATTGAGAGAGTGAGAATGAGGAGTGTGAGGATGAGGAGTGTGAAGATGAGGAGAGTGAGAATGGAGTGTGAACATGAGGAGAGTGAGGATGGTGACAGTGATGATGGAGAGTGTGTCAAGTTTGAGATAGTAAAGTGGTGAGTCTTAGTTGCAAAGTGAAGACTATCCACACATCAAATCTCACCACAGAAGGAAACAAGTACAGTAACACAGTGGTACTTACACATAATTGACTTCAAAGCTCTCCAAATCTGCTTCATCATCATCTTCTTCTTCGTTTTTCCGTTTCTTGACTTTTGGCACATGGCACATCATCTTATGACAGTAACAGAATAAATGCATGAACCTAACATGCACAAACAAGTGTCTGCATGCATGCATGCATGGGTAAGTACATGTTTCCGAGTCAATACATGTACATGCAAACCACCACTCCACTCACCTTGACATATTCGTGTTCTCGCACTTTATCACAGATGGCCAAAAGCTGTCCTTTTTCCGTAACAGTCAGAAACCTGTGGTTACAGGCCGATAAGGCCATCTTGCCCTACACACAGAGGAGGAATACGTTAGTATTTCATGTGTTGTAACGTGGTTCAGTAGTGGAACCTCTCCATTAAGGACACTCTGGAACCATAATGTTGCTCAATGTCCTTATTACAGAGAGTTCCTCAATTCAGAAGTCATTTAATCCACTCTGTACTACACTGAAACAATGAATAATGTACTAATTGTAAATGTTTCTCCATTCAGAGGTTTGTAATAGAGAGAGGATCCACTGCATAAGAGGTATGTACATACAGTACACACAGTAAACACAGTACACACGGTACATACAGTATACACAGTACACACAGTAAACACAGTACACACACTACATACAGTGCATACAGTACACACAATACATACAAACATACAGTACATACAGTACATACAGTACACACAGTACACACAGTACACACAGTACATACAGTACATACATACATCTTCAAACACAGGTTCCCACATCTCCCTAGGTCCAACTGCCTCTGCTTTCCCCACCAATTCTCCCCCAGCGTCAATGCTGACATATCTACCTGAAAAACCAATGAAGATAAAGTGGAAGAAAATTGTCAGTTTACTCATAGATACTCTATATATACCCCACCCTATAGTGTATCTATGGTTTACTCAGCACACACCTGGGGTCAGTATACTGTACATGTATATAGTATGTATGCCATGCATGTGTTGCGCAATACCACTATGTACAACAACAAACAACTCACCATAGCCGGACTTTAAGGAAATCTTTGTCTCTCCAGATTTTACTATTGAGAATATCTGCTCTGGTAGAGGTCCATCTGCATACATATGTATGTGAACCCAGAGGTACATTTGTGAACCAAGGGGTGTATTTGTGAACCAAGGGGAGCATTTGTGAACCAAGAGGAGCATTTGTGAACCAAGGGGTGCATTTGTGAACCAAGAGGTACATTTGTGGACCAAGGGGTGCATTTGTGAACCAAGAGGTACATTAGTGGACTCAGGGGTACCCATGTGAACCAAGGGGTACCCATGTGAACCAAGGGGTACCCATGTGAACCAAGAGGTACATTTGTGGACCAAGGGGTACACATGTGAACCAAGAGATACACATTGTCAAGTATAATTTAGTATCCCATCTCATGATCTCCTGAGTGCAAATCCAGATTCCTTCCCACAATCACTCACAACTTTGTGTCGGCTGAGAATTCCACACTCCACCTACAGACACCCCACAAGCACACTATGTACATACTTGTATGTAAATATAACATGAAGAATCACTCGAAGGGAATTCTTGAATAGTGATAAGATGACATTATCTGTCCCAGAGGGACTTTTATTCGATACAATACATTCCAGCACCATCTGTGGCACACAATCTGGGGATACTGCTCTACTAGCACATGTGTGTACACATGTACAGCATATGGTGCACATTGCTTTGTACATACCTACCCACACCCACACATCCATCACACATACATGCACACACACCAACATCCACACACACACACACACACACACACACACACACACACACACACACACACACACACATGCGTGCACACATTCACACACACACACACACACACACACACACACACACACACACACACACACACACACACACAACACGCACACATACACACACACACATTCACACATACACACCACACATACACCCTACTCTCACACACACACAACACACACGCACATACACACATGCGTGCAAACATTCACACACACACACACCACACATACACCCTACTAACACACACAACACACACACCGCGCATGTACCGCATAATATGTAACTTACCCTCTCCACACGGCTTCACTGAAAACTTCCCTGTATCCTGTATTCAGCAGATAAACAATATCACAATAGTCGGATGTGGAAGGTTTCAAGTGTGTGAAAGATGCAGACAACATACAGGAGAATACAGAATTGTTTCAGTAAACATGGATAATGGATGTCTGATTTGATAAACTAGGGGAATACAGTGTCTGACTCAGTAACTGGAAGAATACAGTGTCTAGTTCAGTAAACTGGAAGAATACAGTGTCTAGTTTGGTAAACTGGAAGAATACAGTGTCTAGTTTGGTAAACTGGAAGAATACAGTGTCTAGTTTGGTCAACTGGAAGAATACAGTGTCTAGTTTGGTAAACTGGAAGAATACAGTGTCTAGTTTGGTAAACTGGAAGAATACAGTGTCTAGTTTGGTCAACTGGAAGAATACAGTGTCTAGTTTGGTCAACTGGAAGAATACAGTGTCTAGTTTGGTAAACTGGAAGAATACAGTGTCTAGTTTGGTCAACTGGAAGAATACAGTGTCTAGTTTGGTCAACTGGAAGAATACAGTATCTAGTTTGGTCAACTGGAAGAATACAGTGTCTAGTTCAGTACACTAGGATAATGTACTGTCTGACTCAGTAAACTAGGGGAATACAGTGTCTGGCTCAGTAAACTAGGGAATACAGTGTCTGGCTCAGTAAATTTGGAGAATACAGTGTTTTACAGTTTAGCCTCAGTAAAGTAGGTAATACAAGTCTGACTCAGTAAACTAGGGGAATACAGTGTCTGGCTCAGTAAACTAGGGAATACAGTGTCTGGCTCAGTAAATTTGGAGAATACAGTGTTTTACAGTTTAGCCTCAGTAAAGTAGGTAATACAAGTCTGACTCAGTAAACTAGGGGAATACAGTGTCTGGCTCAGTAAACTAGGGAATACAGTGTCTGGCTCAGTAAATTTGGAGAATACAGTGTTTTACAGTTTAGCCTCAGTAAAGTAGGTAATACAAGTCTGACTCAGTAAACTAGTGAATACAGTGTCAATATAGCTTCTTTATACTAGGGATACAAAGGAATGCACACACATCAGATAGTGTTTCTCATCATTGCTAGAAAATACAAATGACGTGTGACTAGGTTCACAGCTAGGCAGACAGCTAGGCGAATGGCTATCCAGACACCTATGTAGACGGCCAGACAGAATACTACCTAGACAGCTGGGTAGACGGCTAGACAGAAAACTACCTAGACAGCTGGGTGGACAGCAAGTTGGATGGCTATCTAAACATGAGTAAAAGGGTACAAATACTAATCACTACAAATGTCAAAAGTTTGTTGGATGGCTATCTATACAGCTAGGTAGACAGCTAGACAGATAGATCCCCACAAACTATAAAGCTACACAAATGTACCTCTGCAAATATGCACACATTCCCGTATACTTCGAAATATGCTCTCTCTCTGATCCCCTCATAATCCACCGCTTTCCACCACGTCCCTGAGTGGACAAGACCATTGTGAACAACATGGCTGACACCAAAGACGCCTCCACTGAACGAACTATACACTCACCAAACCGAACAACCTCTGGATCTGACGGAGTGGGGTCTGTCTCTGACTTCTTCCTTTTATGTTTTGCTCTATATTTCAACATGCATTGAAATTAGATTAAATATGGCAAGTTAATCACTGGCAATAACACTAGGGATATGGCAATAACACTAGGGATATCTTCAAATGGTCCTATTTAGATATTGTTAACAGTGACCTATGAACAAGGTGGGCCTTTACTCCAGAATCACCTCTCCGCATAGATAACATCAACATGACATTTGTACCAGTAGCTCAGTGCTAAGGGGGTTCATGCATGCAAGACCATCAATTCCTAGTTCACTGCTCTACCCTATGACAAGCATCCCACACCAGAGCAGCACAAATTTCAAAGGTCATACATTACTCTCGGTACACACTGCATGACTCTCAACTACCACAGAGTAGAAAGAGTAGAAAGGTGTAGATCAATATATATGTAGCATATTGAGCATTCTTAAAACTGAATTATATTCAATTGGATTCAATTATTAGATTGCCACAGGCCCTGCACCAGAATTAGGGCAAAATAGGCCTATATGAGGAACAAAACAACACATCTCGTATCAGTATTACTTCTACGACAGGTGGATTAGTATTCAAAGACACTCGTCCGTAAGCCAACGACAACTATGCCTAAAGACACCTTTTCCAAGGTACTCCATACCAGCTTATAGGTTAGAATAGATTCATGAAAGGAAACATGCATCTGATTCTGAGAATTCACAAAACTACATGACGTACGTTCCGCGGGCAGGGATCGAACCTTCACCGATTCACGTACGTAGGAACGGTAGAGTTGCACTCACCTTTTGAGACCTTTCGTAGCGCTACCTTTTATGCTCTTTAATTTCAACTTTCCAGTTCTGACATGTTTATATTCCGCCATCTTTACTCAGGTAATATTAATACAAAATATCACGGTTGACCTATGGTTGAACAATACTACACAAACACTCGCAAAACTATAGTACAGTACAGTTACAATTGGTAGTATAATGGATTCTCCGATAGACGCGTATTTCTATTAAAAACGACTTCAAGTTGCTAGTGGAATTTAATGTTCTCTGGATTTCCCTTATGCATCATAGCAATGTGTTTCAGTACATCCTTCTTCGTGATAATGCCAAGTAGCTTCCTGTGGTGTGAAAGACATTAAAACTTTTTTACAGTAGTCAAGTGGACTCCCAACTTATGTGACAATCATCAACTTAGCATTAATACCAGACATGTGACAGACATGTGATAAACATCAGCTTAGCATTAATACCAGACATGTGACAGACATGTGACAAGCATCAGCTTATAGTAGAAGCAGTTGGATTCAAGTCTCCATTCCCATTCCCATACTTAATCCCATTCCCACACCCACTCTCATTCAAATTCTCATACCCATTCTTTGTAACCAGAACTTGTCTCAGTCCCATCTTCCTCAGCAGCTCGATCACTCTTTCAATGGGAGTCTCGTCGGAGATGACAGTCGGACACTAAATATGCAAAAATTACAAGAAAGTGTAAAATGTACAATTGACCATCAGACACATACACTGACACAGCCACCAACACACCTACTGACACCCACCAACACACCTACTGACACCCACCAACACACCTACGGACACCCATCAACACACCCACTGACACAGCCACCAATACACCTACTGACACCCACCGACACACCCACTGACACCCACCAACACACCCACTGACACACCCACCAACACACCCAATGACACACCCACTGACACACCCCTGCATGTTTACCTGGTCCACATAGCCTCTAAGGTTGACTGAAGTATAGGAAGTGTTCGAGTTTCTTGCTGCATTGAAGCGCCTTGCTTTGTCCACAAAGAACACAGCAGAGTCTGCTGTTACTTCCTCGTTTGTCTTGATTTTCTCTGCAGTAACAAATTCTCCCATCACAGTGTATACAACCTGTTGCTACAAATTGACTTTGATGGCAATGTCTGGCCTTCACCACTTCACAACTACTGTAGTTTTACTTGAGTCTGAAATGTTGATCAAGATTAAAATTATTCGATCAAGGTTCAATCTACCGAGGATGGGTGGGGTGGAGGAGTCACACGGAGAAGGATCGTACGTATTATCCCTTGTGTCATGGCCTAAATGGACTTAAGGAAAAGGTCCGGCTCTGTGAGACTAGGGCAAGGAGAAGGTCGAATACTTCTGTTCCCCCCTCATTTGCCAACACACACACACACACACACACACACACACACACACACACACATACCAGTGTTAGAAATAAGGTAGCAAAAGTGGTTGGACAAATGTCCGAGCACTTTGAATTTGGGTTGGACATATTCAATCTGGGTCGGACATTGTTTGTATGGATCTTCATGCCACATAATGCAACGTAAAATTCACTGTAAAACTAT
>OZ026549.1:4911718-4919218 GCA_964020155.1 Chondrilla cf. caribensis | reverse complement strand
CAGTTCTGTTGTACTGGCTGCGAGGTTTGGCGAGGGAGATAAAAGTTCCAAATATCCACGCAGAACGACATGTATACAGTAATAGCATCCGTTACCATAGAAACAGTACTATTATACAGCAATTTTATAATGTATAAAGCGCTAGCAACAGTATAAAGCGTTAGCAACGGATGATATAATGGTTAAGACATGGACACTCGGGCATTATGACAGATAAAATACACTCGCCCTCGGTATTTTATGTGTCATAATGCCCTCGTGCCCATGTCTTAACCACTAAATAACGCTATGAGACAAACACCCCTAGGACAAGGCGGAGGATTTTCGACCGGAATAGGTAATATCCATTTCTTTGCCAATGTGCTATAAGATCTTTTCGGAGAGTATACCACTCCTCATCAGTAGCACTGGGCAATGTTCTGAGTTGTCAATCTCTGGTAAGCAGAGTATTGGCTGGACTTTTAGCCTATCAGGTCGTTGTCTGTAGGATTCAGTGTAGTACGAGTAGTGGATTATTATCTACCAACTTTAACACTCTACGTAAAAGTTGCCGCTTGGCCGTGAATCTTTGATTCTTAAAAAATCCTTTGCCTACAACTGTCCTTTCTACCAAGGATGATGCCTAGGAGATAACCACGGAAATATGGAAGATTCACGGTCAAGTGGTGACATTTGCGTAGGGTGTTACAGTCAGTAGATAGTAATCCACTACTTGTACCCCTAGGACAAATTGGTGCTTAACACAAACCACTCTATAGACACTACTTCATTTGATACGGTAGTGTACACGTAATCAGAGAATCCTGATAAGAAGAATATCTGATAACAAGAACTAATTTTGTGGGTCCCTTGTAGTTCTTATTCAGTTTCTACAGCTGCTGTACATACATGCACAAACTGTACGTATGTACATTGTACGTACTATCTCGTCATAAATGTGTGTTCATATTGTTCACCACTGTATGTACTGTACGCACACAACATAAACAAAAATAATAAACAAACACACCATAGAGGGCTATTGTCTTCTCCACTGCATTGGGAAAACAACTGAATAATTAATTCCGAAGCTCCTATTCTGGTGAAGGGGTTGGGGTAGTTGACGATCCCGGTAACCAGGGCAACAGCGATGATCTGAAATGATAGGACAGTGAAGAAAAGGCTTGATACCCAAGACCCGCGATGGACATCACTGGATCATTGAAAAATCGTTGAGATATGACAAACATTATTGGCTGAATTGCCTGCTCAAAACAGGGCAATTCAGAGTGGAGCTGTCGAATTGGAGTAAATTTGTTCAAAACTGAGGTAATACATGGTTATCGTGTTCTTTTATCAATGACTTCACCACACGACATTCATATGGCCACAATTGTCTAAAATCTTCACCGTGGGGTTGCTAATCATCCAGTGGGGTTGCTAGGGTCAGTGACCAGAGAACAAATAGGGCTGTAATTAAAAAGGCAGTCAGCCGCGAAAGAGAAACCACTGGTACAGAATAACTCCACGAGAATAAGAAGACGGGCCGGGCTCCTTTGACCCCTGGAGGACACTTCCAAGTACCTTGTTCAAAACAAACATTGAACTGAATTTTATATCTAGATAGCAAACGTGGTCGAGATATTAAAAACACCATTGACCCACGACCAGCATCATTAAGAAATCAAAAACATAGCCTACAATCGCTAATTACATACCTGTGGCAGATTGAACAACTTCCGACAAGACAAAACAAATGAAAAACGTCATTGAGACATAACAACTCCACCGAGACAAAACAAAGACCGTGTGAATATTACATGATCGACTGTACCTCGAATATAGGGATAGGGTGTTTGGAGAACATTGACTTCCTGAACCTGGACCAGAGAACGTTGCCTCTTATGAAGAGACCTCCGTACACACCCTGCAATGTACATGGGATAACACGCATTATGTGAAAGTGCCCGTACACATACAAACATATTACTGCATATCGAACGCCACTGCTGTGTGCTATATGTACAATTGTACTAGACATGACTGTACACTGTGTGACACTATACAAATGTATACATGACCACATACTGTAAGTACATATCGAACGCCACTACTGTGTACTACGTAATGTACAACTGTACTAGACATGACTGTACACTGTGTGACACTATACAAGTGTATACATGACCACATACTGTAAGTACATATCGAACGCCACTACTGTGTACTACGTAATGTACAATTGTACTAGACATGACTGTACACTGTGTGACACTATACAAGTGTATACATGACCACATACTGTAAGTACATATCGAACGCCACTACTGTGTACTACGTAATGTACAACTGTACTAGACATGACTGTACACTGTGTGACACTATACAACTGTATATCGAACGCCACTACTGTGTGCTACGTAATGTACAATTGTACTAGACATGACTGTACACTGTGTGACACTATACAAATGTATACATGACCACATACTGTAAGTACATATCGAACGCCACTGCTGTGTACTACGTAATGTACAACTGTACTAGACATGACTGTACACTGTGTGACACTATACAACTGTATACATGACCACATATTGTACACACTGCAGCATTATACGTACACCTGTACATGAGTGTACATTGTACAACACCTACATACTGTACATATGACTGTACATAGGACATTACACCGTACAGAATTATACGGGTGAATAGTGAGTGCAAACACGACTGGTTAACTTTTCCTGACTCTCTTACCATCTCTGGGGAAGGCATAACGGCCGATATGCCTTCCAGAAGCAAGGAATATCAGCCCATGCCCATAACCCTCTTTGGGCATGTAAAACTGACTATTTACTATATGGTACTATGCATACAATAGCACACACATGACCACATATGGTACTTCTAACCATCTAACTGTAACAACCCTAACTGTGAGGCATCTAAGGCTGTAGACTGTACACTATGTACCCACGGCCATACGTACACATGACTTATCTCCTGTGTGATACTATGTGAACCATGCCTTGATACACTTGGATTCTGGATTTGGAATCTTATTTAATGTGGGGAAGCCTTTAGCCTTGAAGGCTACTTTTCAAGGCGCCCACAAATACAAGAATCAATACAACAACTCAACATATACACACAGAGATTGCAGACAATGTCTAATAATTTGGTGGCCTTGGTCTTCTCTTTGCATTTTCCCTTCCATGTGATGGCAGGGGATGCAGGGAAAAAAACTCATAAATCATCAGCAGTGCCAGGAATGGAACCAGGGACCCCGCAGTTGGTATAGCTTCATCCTCCTCATCAGCCACCAGCACCCCCCTTGTCTGCTGATCTGAGACTAATGATGCATTTTTGGAGTGCCAGGGATATGAATCAGACAGATTCAATTAGACACAGTCTACCAATGTCTCCAGACATTTCTATGGTCTGCTCACCTCTATAATACGATCTATCTGACTCAAATTACAATTAGAGAATCAGTCCAGGTAATAAGCGGTTAAACAGGACTGTTCACGTTGAGCAAATGCTTTGATTCATGAATTTTGTATTGTGTGTGTGTGCGCGCGCGTGTGTGTGTGTGCGTATACGTGCGCGCTTGTGTGTGTGTGTGTGTGAGTACGTGCATGCGTGGGTGGGTGTACACATGTGAATGTGTGGCATGGATAGTGACAATCCAGCAAATTCAGACAAAAAAGCTGATACAACTTGAGATAATTGTGAGGTTGCCATTAGCTACTGACGTGGACCATGAAATCCTTGGATTTGCCCATAGTGAGAAGCAGTGTTGAGGTGTGCTCAATGAGATAATCTGGTACAGAAACCATTCATGCCACACATGATATTAAGGTGTGCAATTTCCAAGAATGTGAGGATTGAGGACAGTTTCACTATCACTGGCATGGGAGTAGCGACATACCACACACATCAACAAGGTAAAGAATTACAAGGACCAGACGGTACACAAAGTCGAATGGAGAGTAAGATATTCGATTCCATTAGATCACACATTCCAACAGGGATGGACTCTACACTGGAAAGATAATCACCCGTTTTTGTACACACACAGACAGGAAGCATGATACACAGATACAAACTACATACGTACGTGTACGCACGCATGCACACACACACACACACACACACACACACACACACACACACACACACACACACACACACACGTACACACACGTACACACACATACACATACACACACACACACACACACACACACACACACACACACACACACACACACACACACACACACACATACACACACACACACAAAACCACATACATATGAGCACACACTTAACTCACCCCAATAACACCAAGTATGGCAAAAGGAACAAGTTCAAAGATGTGCCAAGTGTTGGAGTGGTTGACATAAAAAAGCGCAACACTTCCAGTAAAGTAAGGATTAAGAAGTCCCAAAGTGAACACAGCTACCAGTGCAGCAAAAAAGGATCTCCATAAGGTCTTGTGAGGAAAGTAGTATGATGCCTAAAAAGGGAATCAATCAACACATTCCATTGACATGGTGTCAGCATTGTGTGTGTGTGTGTGTGTGTGTGTGTGTGTGTGTGTGTGTGTGTGTGTGTGTGTGTGTGTGTGTGTGTGTGTGTGTGTGTGTGTGTGTGTGTGTGTGTGTGTGTGTGTGTGTTTGTGTGTGTGTGTGTATGTGTGTGTGTGTGTGTGTGTGTGTGTGTGTGTGTGTGTGTGTGTGTGTGTGTGTGTGTGTGTGTGTGTGTGTGTGTGTGTGTGTGTGTGTGTGTGTGTGTGTGTGTGTGTGTGTGTGTGTGTGTGTGTGTGTGTGTGTGTGTGTATACTTAAAGCTTAAAGTGACAACACAGCAAACAACAACAAAAACAAACAAACATACCTCCTCAAGACTAAACAGGACTCCTCCAATGGGAGCACCAAAGGCAACAGACACACCAGCTGCAGCTGCAGCTGATAAAACCTGCAATTGATAAACAACAACCAACAATCATAAGTGTACACATCTTCACAGTCCTCCCCACCTCCACAGTCCCCCCAACTCCACAGTCTCCCCACCTCCACAGCCCCCCCACCTCCACAGTCCCCCCACCTCCACAGACCCCCACCTCCACAGTCCCCCCACCTCCACAGTCCCCCCACCTCCACAGTCCCCCCACCTCCACAGTCCCCCCACCTCCACAGTCCCCCCACCTCCACAGTCCTCCCCACCTCCACAGTCCTCCTCACTCCAAGCTCCACATCCACTTCTACAGGTATGTGTAAGTACGTACATATTGACAATGCCTCATTAAATGCAATTTGTACCAGTGTCTGATTGCAATCACAGGTCATGGGAAACAACCTAACAGCATCACTCCCCTGTGCAAAAGCAACAGTTCTGAAATAACTCCATTCTGCTTCAAAGGTGTCCAAAATGTCATTTGTAATAGCAGTCTCTTTAAGTCAACATGTACACTGTGTACAGGCACATGCCATTGAAGACAAGCTCACATGCTGGAACAGTCAGCACTAACTCAACAGCCTCAGCTCTGAATCAAGTTCCTTCCGTTTCAAAGGTGTCTAAACTGCTAGAGGTACTTACCCCCCGTACTTGCGGACATGCAATTATAGGTAAAGCTAATATCCTGAACGATGAGCACACTATAGTCACCCCCACATACATACAGTAATGCACGTACTACGCAGTATACTGTCAGACCTCTTCACAACATCACCCTTGTAGTGCTCCCATAGACTAGTATACAGTCAGACCTCTTCACAACATCACCCTTGGTAGTGCTCCCATACACTAGTATACAGTCAGACCTCTTCACAACATCACCCTTGGTAGTGCTCCCATACACTAGTATACAGTCAGACCTCTTCACAACATCACCCTTGGTTCTTCACTCTTATAGCTGTTATGCACAACCAGGATAGGTGGATTGGATCAGTTGAGAACAGATTGGAAGCAGGATTGGATTTCTGCTGAATGTCCAGAATGGGAAAAATGCATTTTGGGGAATGAGGAGGGTCTGTGTCCCCCACCAGAAACGTACTACATGCACTGCTACATGAACTGCTACATGAACAGCTACATGCATATCAACATGCACTGCTACATGCATTGCTACATTCATTACTGCATGTACTGGTACACACATTGCAACATAAACTGCTACATGTACATCAACATGCACTGCTACATGCATGTCTACATTCACATTGCTGCATGAACTGCTGTGTGGACTGCTCCATGTACAGTGTGTACACATGTTTAGCAGGCAGACCACATGAAGCCAGCCATCAACATTCAACAATTTTTGCCATTAAGCAATTACATGGCTGATTGATAAAACAATCCGTCAATGAGAGGGGATGAACCGATCAATCTCTAGCTTTATGCATCGCTTCATTGATCTTCACTTCCACCTATTGACAGGGATAGTGAACAATGTCCACATGGCAAAACTAGTATTGACAAAAATACACTGTTGAAATTCAAAAACACCATGGCATGTACAGTCAGACCTCTGTACAACATCACCCTTGGTAGTACTCCCATACACTAGTGTATAGCGAGACCTCTTCACATCACCCATGGTAGTGCTCCCATACACTAGTATACAGTCAGACCTCTTCACAACATCACCCTTGTTGGTGCTCCCATACACTAGTATACAGTCAGACCTCTTCACAACATCACCCTTGGTAGTGCTCCCATACACCTGTATACAGTCAGACCTCTTCACAACATCACCCTTGGTAGTGCTCCCATACACTAGTATACAGTCAGACCTCTTTACAACTTCACCCTTGGTAGTGCTCCCATATACTAGTATATAGTCAGACCTCTTCACAACATCACCCTTGGTAGTGCTCCCATACACCTGTATACAGTCAGACCTCTTCACAACATCATCCTTGGTAGTGCTCCCATACATTAGTATACAGTCAGACCTCTTATTGTATCATTCTTGGTGGTGCTCCCATACACTAGTATACAACAGTAATGAACCATGGAGAGTAGAGTGTCCTGGTTGACCAGCCATACCAAGGTCAATGACCTTTAGTGTAGTTAGGGGGACACCACATCCACATGGTTGCCATGGTAGTCAGTCCTCATCCAGCTAACCACACTAAAGGTCAACGACCTAGGTGTGGATGGTCAGCCATGAAGCTCCTCTCTCCAGACCTAACCCCCTCACCAGGCTTCAACCAATCGAATCACCAAGCAGTAATCAACTATGATGAAAATGATAATCACAATAGCAATATTTAGACAAGAACAAGTTCTCTGCAAATCACATCTGGCGCACACGCATATTATCATAAGCACATATCCACCAGTACTCATCCTCCTGTGCTGAAATGTTCGCACTGCCAACCCCAAAAAGATTAGGAGCCAAAGACAACACTACTAAAAGATGGACCGTATATGTGGACATTGCAACCACATTCACTCACTTCTCGTTTCTTTGCTTCGTTTTTTCTGTATTTGGGGAAGATTCTCACCA
>OZ026549.1:4896718-4909218 GCA_964020155.1 Chondrilla cf. caribensis | reverse complement strand
ATTAAACCCATACAAAACCAAGCATCAACAAATACATTGAATACCAGACACAATACACACCTCTGCATACATACCTACAGAAGCACACACACTGGACACAATACACACCTCTGCATACATACCTACAGAAGCACACACACCGGACACAATACACACCTCTGCATACATACCTACAGAAGCACACACACCGGACACAATACACACCTCTGCATACATACCTACAGAAGCACACACATCGGACACAATACATACCTCTGCATACATACCTACAGAAGCACACCTGTACATACCTACAGAAGCACACACACTGGACACAATACACACCTCTGCATACATACCTACAGAAGCACACACACTGGACACAATACACACCTGTACATACCTACAGAAGCACACACTGGACACAATACACACCTGTACATACCTACAGAAGCACACACTGGACACAATACACACCTCTACATACCTCCAGAAGCACACACACCGGACACAATACACACCTGTACATGCATACCTACAGAAGCACACACACTGGACACAATACACACCTCTGCATACATACCTACAGAAGCACACACACCGGACATAATACACACCTGTACATACCTACAGAAGCACACACACTGGACACAATACACACCTGTACATACCTACAGAAGCACACACACTGGACACAATACACACCTCTACATACATACCTACAGAAGCACACACTGGACACAATACACACCTCTACATACATACCTACAGAAGCACACACACTGATACAACACACCCCTCTCTATGCATGTACCTACAGAAGCACACACCCACCAGACACACCTCTATGTACAAGGCATAAAATGGTACACATGTGCGAATAAAGCGTAGGGGATACAAGTATGCAGGACAACACATGCACCCCATGCAAGATAAACTATCAGACTACATCTACAGATGGGTCCAGGGGGAGTACATTACACATTCACATGCATTCCCAGGCCAAATGACAGTATAGCATATCAGCACAAAGGAGACACAGAACTGGAGCGTGTTACAACACACACACAAATGAACACAATGGAATCCGACATACGTATGTATGTACGTATGAATCTGTTTGAAAAAAACCCTAGGTTCTATCATCTTGGATAGAGTTTGGTCTTATTCTGGACGCCAGAGTCACAATCGGATTGACAGGTGTGAGTCGTGTGAAATGAGATCAAAATCCACCCAAGTAACTAACATGTCAAACAAATTCTACGGTAAGTGCTATCATCAATTCTCACACCACCAGTTGTGGGGAGGAAGGGGTTTTATAGCCTATATCAACAGCGGTGCCTCACAAGGTGGTCAGCGGCTGTCAGGTTTGACAGGTGTTGGATTAACAAGGCGTCGGATTAACAAGGATTCCCCACAAGTACTATACATTAAAAGCACACACCTTGGGAATGGTAACATGTCGGATTAACAAGGATTCCCCACAAGTACTATACATTAAAAGTACACACCTTGGGAATGGTAACATGAGATACACACACCTCCATATCTGTCGCTCTGGTAGCCATCTTTGCAAAAGGCATTACAAGTATGATAAGAGGTATGGAGGCTCACATTTCACTTGCTATCACGCTGTTAATGCCCTTTCCTATTACAGTACGTCTGACACATGACAACCTGTCAGATATGGCAGCATTCAGAGTAATGGAAGAAGTATGAACCGATACAGATTTCCAAGAAGGTTAATTGTTCAATAAGTGACAAAAACGAACTTGTATACAACAAGGCTAAGGTGGTTGGAAGAGTAACCATGGGAACATTATCAATGAAACTGAACTCAAAACACGCGCTATCTCAAATGAGACACATATGCTGAACATCCCAGACATTCTATAGGGGATTCCACTCAAGTCAAACTACCTAAACTATTAGAGATTTCCAAGAATGTTTATTGTTTGATACCTGACAGCAGCAAACTTGTCTGCAACACGGTCGGTTTGAGGGACCTACTATGGGAACACTATCAATGAAACTAAGTCAATAAATACCCTATTCCAGCAATGATACAATTGCTAGTTCACCCTGGACATTCTACAGCGGAGATGGAGACAGTGTTTGCGGAGAGGTGGTCTTTATGGTGGGTTCCGCTGTACCAACTACTCCATACCGTTCACCTACGTACATTGTACAGTGAAGTCTCGTTAATTTGCAACCGCTTCATCTGCCAAACACACATACAAACATACACACAAAACACAACCACAAATACATGAATACATTCATGGTACATACAGTGAATTCTCGGTAATCCACAACCACTTTATCCACCAAACCCTTTAATCTGCACAATGTCCCAGTACCAATATAATGTACAAGTACCAATGAATGTCCAGTTAATCCACCAAACTCGTTAATCCACCATATTGTTTGAAAACGAATTGTGGTAGATTAATGAGTGTTCACTGTATATGGAAATGCATGGCTGTCGGTCCACACAGGGAGGGAAACTGGGCATAATATTTAACCTGTAGCCTCCCCACCCATGGTGGACAGGGTGGTAGCTAATGTAGACCATGGAGGAGAAGACACACAGCTGACCTGTCTGTTGTGGACAGCATGTGTGAAATGTTATACAAAGTTTAACAAACACACATGTAGCAATACATAACGCACACACACAAACACACACACGCACAAACACACGTGCACACACACACACACACACACACACAAACATACACACAAAACACACACAAACATACACACAACACACACACACACACACACACACACACACACACACACACACACACACACACACACACACACACACACCTCCGGGATACCAGATCCAGAAGCATAAGGAGCAAACAGGACTACAAACAGTCCAGCCAAAGTTGCAAGCACCACAGAAATCAGCACGTACATGAAGTAGTCAAAAGCATTGAACACATAGTAGGGGGTAATGTTGTCACTCTCCCAGGACAAGTCGGTTAGTTCAGACCACGTCTTCCACGAACTACAGTGGTCAGTTTCAAACAGGGTATCGTTGCTCAACCAGCAGCAGGTGGTTTGATCGTAGAATACCGATCCATCGGGAGCCATGCAAATGCCGTCCTTGACATCGGTCATCCACTCGGCTGCAACGTCAATGAATCCTGCAGCCAGTCCAGCTAAGATCCCAACTAGTAGCACAATAACCCAACCTGATCCGGCGTCGAACCATTTTTCCAGTTTTCCTTTCCAGCTTATGCTCCCCTGCTTGTGGATGTATTTGTGTCGCTTCTTGTCTTTGTTCTTCTCGTGAACCCAGTCGATTGTGTGGAAATCTGCATACACCGTGTCGTGATCATCCGCCACGAAATCCCGGATACCGAGTGGAGTTGTTGATCCACCACGTTCCTCCAAGTTCATTGGTATTGTCGGATTCCTTTCATCTCTTCCGGATATTTCAACGCTTTCTATAGAATCGGGAGACAAATCTGACTCTGGAATTCCTCTAAAATTGGCAATTGAGTCTTCCTCGGCGTCAAGGTCGAGCAAAGCTTCGTCGTCCATTTTGCGTTCACGTGACCAAGTCATTACGCAATATACTTCCCCTGGGGAAGTCTTAGTATCCCAGCAATGCGGATTCCAGTTTCCTATAAATTACACAGGTCAGTTCACCTTTCGTTAAACATATTGCAAGCAAAATGAAGTTCTTCGTGTTCCCGTTCAGTTGCTCGCTGTTGTTTGCAGTTATTTGCATTACCTTCGGTACGGTGAACAATGTAAATTCGTCTGTTTTGTTTTGCGGAAGATTCCTCAAATTTGACTCGCGTACAACCGCCTTCCTTTCCTCTCTTGCTTCGCAGGTACTGTAGCACAGGATACTACTGAAGATACCCAAGATGAGACCGTACGTGTCCTACAGTTCACGGCAGATATTGTGCAATAATTGCCTGCATCTGCTTCATGCGGCTTTAGCATGCCGTTTGCTTTTTGCTTTTGTAGGTGTTGAGCTGCGGTGGGTACTGCGAAACTCCAGATCGCGTATACCGCTCAGGCGACAAGTGGATCGACACGAAAAATCCCTGCAAGCACTACACATGCGACGTGAGTACACACCTATGGCAACAACCATGTACAGTTTTCGTTCTTGATACTCAGTCTGATGATATCATAGAGAATATTGACAGTAAATATTAAATCCGATCGAACACAATTATAATGCAATGTTTCTTATGTCTTATAGAGAGGAAGAGTGGTTGAGAGTCGCAAGGTCTGTCACCAGAATATAACTGATTGTGCTGATGGAAAAGCACCTTTTTACCTTAAAGGACAATGCTGTCTGCATTGCAGTGAGTCTTTACTATTGAGTGTCATTGTGATGGTAGATGGTTTTCTGGGCGTTGAATACAAGCACACACACACACACACACACACACACACACACACACACACACACACACACACACACACACACACACACACACACACACACACACACACACACACACACACACACACACATACACACACAGAGTGTGATTTATATTATTATATGTGCTTTGTTTTTCAGGTGTTTTAGCTGGATTTGTTGGTCAGTCAGCTGGATTGGGGGAGTGGTCCAAGTGGACTGAGTGTAGTAGGACCTGTGGTAAGGGCAGACAGTCCAGGAGAAGGAAGTGCGAGGTAGGACCCAAGAGCCCGGAAGTAGACTGCAAGGGAATGTTGGTTGAGGTGCAGGATTGCAACCCTCTGCCTTGTCCAGGTCAGTCTTTTCATCTGCTGACACTAAGCCACTTTTAGAAATTTCTCAACAAGAACAGTTCTATAAAGATTTTTCTTTTTCTGGCTATTCTTAACTGAGGATTTCTGCTAAACAAATAGTTAGGATTTCTCACCTTGTAACCATATACACAGGTTTCAATGTACTACAAAGACCCCCAGATGTGCCTACTAGATATTCTGGTGTTTTCAATAGGAAAATTGAGCTAATTTGCATGTGTTGGTATCTGGTTGTTAAAATTACACCCGTAATTGCACCTACCATGTACACCCACTTCACCTGCAGCTATGATGATGTCACAGTATTCTGTAGCAGCTTATGGGATTTGTGTTATGTATAATTCATGCACATAATATTGTGTCACTGTATTACATTGACGACCATTGACAGTTGCCTTAAAAAGTCACATAGCCAGCAAATTCTTCTTGCTGTGCCCACATGATAAAATTTCACACAGGAAATACTCGGGAATCCATGTATTTCAGGCCAGGCGTGTATTAAACCTGTCCACAAAGACCGCCCAAGAGACCTGGAATAGCTCTGAAGACAGCTACATAGGTGGCCTTTATACAGAGGTGCTTTACTGTAGTTTAGTTAGCATAGCAGATGATCCAATTATGGTCACAGGTGGTCTTTGTGTAGAAGTGGTCTTTAATACTGGTCCTACTGTACATATATTATTATATATGCGAAATACATGTTAGTTTCCAGCACCAGCCAAATGAATGGTGTTGAGGTCTGTCTGTACGAAATGCTGTTGAAATTGAAAGAGACAGAGGACCGTTGGGAATTTGTGAGTAGAGTGGCTTCTACCCAACGTATATACATATAAATTTCATTCAAAATGCGAATTGCAGTCATGCTTGCATAATGGGAGGATGCAGGACATATTTTGTACATTTGTTTCCTTGTGGCGGTGGAAGGCATCCCAGGAATGTACTTCTACTGCATAATCCACTGGTGAAGATATGCATCAGGTGAACCCAGATTGTGGATTTTCGGATTCCTGAAGGGGTTCTCCAATTGTGTGCACGAACCTGAGCATGCTGACTATGTGCATGCCTCACGCTGGACCTCTAACTTTAGTGCAGTACACCTTTGATGGGATACAATGAAATTGTTGAATACAGCGGTTTTTATTAATCTGCCACTGTTTTATCTGACAAATGCTTGTATCCACAATCCTTACTGTGCACAAGATCATTGCATGCGCACATACAATGGCTTAGATATTTGGCAATCGTGTTGCATTTTGCCTCCACTAACTTCTGTGGATTAATCTACATGCTCTGCTCAAAAAGGTCCTGTTTCAAGTCACTACCATAACAGAGAGTATAACATTGTTGTATGCACGTACATAAGTAAGGTAGGCGTCAAAAATCAATTTCCATACATTAGAATCTCAGTGGTCGTGTGTTTGCGGACACAAACTTTCTGAGTCCACCTCAATGTTGTTTCATGCGGTACACATGAAATCGATTGCTACGATTCCCTCAGGCGAATGTCCTTGGGGTTCACGTAGGATGGTCCATCCAGCGGGAATGTCTATCACCTAGAAGGTGGTGCATTCCTGACATTAAGATTGTTGTCTCCAAAGTGAATTTGTCCGGTTCATCCAAAATTTTGGAAGTCTTTGTAAAGTGTACAGCACAATTCCAAACACGTGAAATCATTGGAGGATTTATAGATTTTTCGAGAATGAGCAAGTGTCCTAAGGGTGTTGTAGACATGATGTCTGAGGAAGGGTCCACCTCTCAAAATTCCTCCGCTGTGTGTGTCATCTAATGTATATTAACACCTTCAGCTCCCCTTTCTGATATTCATTGGAAGACTGTTTGTGATCTCATTTCTGGATAAAAGGTGCGAATCACATCAGTCTTCTGATTGCAGTCAATTAGTGTACATTAGCAGGAGATTGTTTCATGTATCAAATCCTTACACCCCCATATCCCACATGGTGTGTTTGTGGTATGGCAAGTAATATGATCTTAGGACGGTGTCCCTGTTTTCCATTCAGCACATACATATAGCCCTTGAATGGTGAATGGTTTGGTACAGTGTATGTACTATAGTGAGCGAGGTGTGAATGAGTAGACAATGACGTCATTTATGTACACAAATTATTTCAGTACACATGTTTAATGAGTGTATGGCTTGTAGACACAGAATGGCAGTATCATAGAGTGCCATAGCACTCTATATGTAGGGATGACGTGAAAACAAAATGGCGGTTCTATTATGTACGTACATACTTATAGTACTTGTTTATACAGTACATGTACATGTGTACAGCATATATAATACATGTATATATGTATGCATGTACTGTATATGAAGTATGTAGATATATGTATGTGTACTGTACGTATACGTATGTACAAGAAACATGCAAACACACCCACCCACCCCCACCCCCACAAACACATGCTACACATACACACACGCACACACACACACACACACACACACACACACACACACACACACACACACACACACACACACACACACACACACCAGATACACTCAAGTGTCAGTTGAGTAGAGTCCCTTTATCAGACCATATTTGGACATCCACTAGCTGGACTAATTTAAGTTGATAAGTTTCACATAGTCAGCCAATCACATAATAGCATTCCATGGAGTTTGTTCAAATGTGATGTAATTTCAGTCCTTACCTGCAGTTGATTTAACAGGTATATTATGTTAGTGTACCAGTATAGTACAAATCTACCATATTCACATATAGTCTATAGTGTATGGTACTGTATATGTACTACTTATAGTATGTTCTGTATGTACTGTATGTACTGTATGTACTGTGTGTACTGTGTGTACTGTGTGTACTGTGTGTACTGTGTGTACTGTGTGTACTGTGTGTACTGTGTGTACTGTGTGTACTTTATGTACTGTGTGTACTGTATGTACTGTATGTACTGTATGTACTTTATGTGCTGCACGTGTGTACTGTGTGTACTGTGTGTACTTTATGTACTGTATAAGACTATACTGTTTATACTGTGTATACTGCACTGCACATAATATTACATATTCACATGGTCTCAAGTATGATATTATACGGAATATTTTGCTTTATTGATAATATTATATGAGAGGAATTCTTCTGAGAAATACTAGGTTCAGTAACAAATGCAAAGAAATGGAATAGAAAATGGCCAATTAATCACTAACCCGCCCCTTAATATTCATATATTTAATATATTGTCCCACTACAACTGCATATGCTTCACGGCAACTGTTCTGTATCTGCCAGTGAGTGTTGGTGGTAGTGTTTCTTTCCAAGAAGACCAAGGTCAGATCGAACCTCACATACAACCACAGACTGAGCTCCACCAGTCCTTTGGAGATACGGTATCTCTCCCAAGTTATACTCAAAGCATCCCAAAGCCTTACTCTCTCACTGGGTGGTTGTGGGATCCAGCTTTGGGGGGAACCTCTGAACATTTGTGGTTTAATTGAATAGGGATTTCAGACTGACGTTTCCAATTCTTGTTGGGAAATACATTCGGATTTGTGAGCGCTGGGAAACGCAGTCTTGCAAAGAGTAGAGTTCTTCATCTACATGTTTCAACCCTGTGGGTCATCTTCAACATGTGTGGTTTGTTGGCTCAAACGACCTGGTGTAACCCAAGAAAGTGTCATTCAATACCCCGATTAGTTCTTCCTGCCCCATGTGGTCCTGTGGGAATTCACTTCATCTTTGGAAGCTCTCCTACATATGTACCTGTGTGAATATTGTATACAACACATTCTACATTCAGAACAGTGTTGTTTTGATTGCGCATGTACATCATTAACACCTGTGGGTAACATAGTACATACTACATACATAGGTACATAATACATAAAGCTTGCATACAAGTACATATGCGTATATGCACATATTGTAGTGGACACTGTATGTACGATAGGGTGAAATCCTAGTTTACAAAAGGAACTCAGGAATAGGACCACTATTTCCCACTCCCGGGAATTCCTGCACTGCGTTACTCTGTACATTCACAACATTCCACTCACTAGCCACCTCGACAAAGGGACCACCTCAGGAATAGGATCAGCATTTCCCAGTCCTGGGAATTCCTGTACTGCGTTACTCTGTACACAGCTTTTAATATCATTTAGGACAAACTCACAATTCTGTCCGCTGTGACTGGTCCGTAGGTGGTATAAATTGCGTGGCTCTACTGTCCGTACACAGAAGTACAGTACTAACACCATGCATGCATGTGTACATGACACATAATGTAGGCATACGTAACACATGTCTTACATGTGCGTAGGTGGTTTACACTTCACAGCAACATGATTCTATTGTATCTCAATGTATCATATTATTCATAATTTTTCCACCTTCCAATTTGTTTTACGCATACGCATACACGTACAGTATGTATTTGTGCACCCCTAGAAAGTACGGTCCAAACCTACCTAAAGCTGCTTTTATGAGTGCATGTGTGTGTACCTATGTCGATACAGATGCTTGCCAGTCCTCACCTTGTTTTCCCGGTGTCAAGTGTACTCCCGGACGTCCGAACACCGACGAGTTCACCTGTGGCGCATGTCCTCCCGGAACTGAGGGAAATGGACAAATCTGTAAACCGATTGATGAGGTACGTGTGCACCCGCATGTAGAGTGCATGTATGTATGTATGCATGCATGTATGCAGTTTTGAAGGAGTGACAATGGGAGTCACCAGTGCAAAAGTGGGAGGGGCACCAGTGTAATTGAGAGGGGCATCATTGTAAATGTGGGAGGGGCACCAGTGTGACAGGGGGAGGGGCACCAGTGCAATAGTGGGAGGGACACCAGAATAGAAGTGGGAGGGGCACTAGAGTAGAAGTGGGAGGGGCAAAACTGCAGCAAAGTGAAAAGTGTGCTGTTAAGACTGTGAGAAAATTCAGTGCTTCTGACCTGTTCTGATGGTTATCTTCCCTCATTTGTTGGGGGTGTTAATACTTGTATATTGGCAATTCCAGCTAATTCGAGTTTCATTGCTTGTTTGTGTTGAGATAACCTCTTTTGTACACAAACCACATCTTTGTTTACATAATTTTGTATAGATGTGGCTGCAGTTAATGTGGGGGTGTGAACCACGACCATCTGTCTGGCATTTTTAGCATGAGAATCTTTACCCATCGCATGTGTACCATGTATTATTACTATACATTACCTCATCTCAACCATAAGTACAGATAATACGTATTTCTATTACCTATACACACAAAACACCTCCTTTCAATTACACCCACATACAGTACAGTAAACTTGTGTCAACTGTACTCACATCACATTCCTCACTCACATGCACATGTTTACAAAGGTTCACCCACTCACACACGCATGATGAAGCTCTTTATGTGTATTTACACATACATGCATGCACATACGCATGCGTGCACACACACGCACTATGCACACACACACACACACACACACACACACACACACACACACACACACACACACACACACACACACACACACACACACACACACACACACACACACACACACACACACACACACACACACACACACACACACACACACACACACACACACACAAACACACACACACACACACACACACACACAAACACACACACAACACACACACACAAACACACACACACACACACACACACACACACACACACACACACACACACACACAAACACACACACAACACACACACACACACACACACACACACACACACACACACACACACACACACACACACACACACACACACACAAACACACACACACACACACACAGCAATCCCGCCCTATAGCATCTTGGTATGGGCAATTTTCCTTCAGCAGTATCGTACAAGACAACAGCTATTTGACTGCTGCATCAACCCGCCTGTATGTCTGTTTCCACATATACCCTTACAGTAGGCATATACCAGAACTATGCATAGTTGTCATTGGTCCCATGTTAACAGGGTCTCATGTGTCAGTGGCTGTATCATTTCCTGGCATTTGGAAGGGAGTTGAATTCTTTCTCAATAGAAAGAGTTCGACGCTGGGAACATGACGAACCAGGCTAGTATAGTATTTCTGAATCGTGACGCTACTTTGTAGATGATTGTGATAGCGGTTAGGTGATTCACATAGTCACTTTTTCAATGTAACTATATCTTTGTGATATCACTGAATATGCATTCACATCTAAAGTGTTCTACAAGATATCTTGTTCATTATGCTGCAGTGCATTCTTCATCGAAGTGTAGTACATGATATTATCAATTTTTTTCTCTTCCACACACACATCCACGTGCAAACACATGCACATATACATACAAACACATTCACACACACACACACACACACACACACACACACACACACACACACACACACACACACACACACACACACACACACACACACACACACACACACACACACACACAGTGTGAAATGGAGAATCCCTGCTTCCCTGGAGTCCAGTGTATTGAAAAGCCACTTGGCTACACCTGTGGTAGGTGTCCTGCAGGTTACCGTGGTGACAGTGTGCATTACGCAACCTATCAAGCTGGACAAGACAACAAACAGGTAGAGTGCTGCATTAATTAGACACTGCTCACAAATAAATGGATTTGTTTAGTTCTCTAGTATCACATTACCTGTTTGATTCATTGTTAAAACTTGTCAAATTACGGTCTTTTTGTGTGTCCTGAGGTTTGCCGGTGTGAGAGACCAGCCATAACTGTCCTCACGGAGCACATGGCTTTGTTTCCATGTATCACCTTACAGCACTTCATAACTTGTTGGCGTGTTCGAGAAAGATACATCATGTGTGTGCAAGTGTGCAAGTCTTTTGTGCAGTGTGTGATCTCCTTCAATGTTCCAGATGTAGAAATTGTTTTAAAATCACTTTACATCTATATCACCCTCTCACATTATCCGAGATTGTCAGTAAAGATACACAAAGAAACTCCTGTTGTGTCAAGTAATTCACTTTGTGTTGTATCAAGTAATTCACTTAGAAATTATTAAATAATTGCTTGTTGATCACTGGATTATGGTGAATCTTACCATGTGGTTTCTTACTCAGGTGTGTGTTGATGTGGACGAATGCCGGTCTGGTTCAACCTGTGCGCCAAATGTACGATGCATCAATGAACCTGTGAGTACGACCCTGACATTATGCAAAGGGGCTTGTCCAGTAATCTAAACTGGTGCATGCAGTTGTGCGCACATGAAATGTATGTGAACATACAGTGTCTTCAGTAAGCGTATCGAAGAAAACTCTACATACCTACGTGTATGTACATAGTGGCGATTGCAGTGATAGGGAGAGTAACAGGATATGCTTGTTGAATTCACATTCACGTACTCACTAATATGTGTGTAGAGTACACAGTGCAGAACACGTGTACCCATATGCATACATATGTATGTAGGTACATGCAAGCATCTTTGTGGTTGATTCACAGCACTTACATGTACATACAGTACATACTGTATGTATACATGTACATACTTATGACAATCAATTGATGCAAGGGTATGTACAGTACGTTCATACTGTATGTATATGCAAGTACATACGTATGTTATCGCTTTTTGTCCTTATTGAAACTTGATGTGTATATGCGTATGTGTATACTGATATCTATAGGGTTCCTACAAGTGTGAAGGCTGCATGCCAGGCTATAGGGCATCCACAAGAGCAGGAGATCCCATCAGAGGTCCCAATTGCATAAACGTTAA
>OZ026549.1:4879218-4894218 GCA_964020155.1 Chondrilla cf. caribensis | reverse complement strand
CGGATGGTGACAATGATGGTATTGGTGACAAGTGTGACAACTGTGTTCGCGTGGCAAATCCTCAACAGTATGATCTTGATGGTGATGGCTTAGGGGATGTGTGTGATCCCGACCTTGATGGAGATGGTACGACACATGTTCGTTTGTACTATCAATTAATTAATTGTTTGTGTTGTTGTTTACTGTCTGTTTACCGTTACGAGCAGATTTAAGTTGTTCACCATATGTTTTTGTTGTTATGTTTGCTGCAATTAACCTGTTGCTGACTGATGCATTTACAATTAAATTATTGTTATTTTACTATTAGTTAATTGTGATGAATGTGATTTGTTTTATGGGTGTACTTGTACATGCTTTATTGTGGTATTTCAATTGTTTTTCTCTTCTTTGTTCATACACACACACACACACACACACACACACACACACACACACACACACACACACACACACACACACACACACATGCACACACACACACACCAACTCACACACACACACACACACACACACACACACACACACACACACACACACACACACACACACACACACACACACACATGCACACACACACACACCAACTCACACACACACACACACACACACACACACACACACACACACACACACACACACACACACACACACACACACACACACATGCACACACACACACACCAACTCACACACACACACACACACACACACACACACACACACACACACACACACACACACACACACACACACACACACACACACACACACACACACACACATACATACAGGGAAATTGAATTATAAAGATAACTGTAAATTTGAATGGAACATGCGCCAGTGGGACAGTGATGGGGATGGAAAGGGTGATACTTGCGACAACTGTCCAAGACATTATAACCCAAATCAGGTATGATGAATATGTGTGTATGTGCTTATAGGTCTATGTACTATAGATGTGTATGTGTGTGTGTGGGGGGGATTGGTTGGGTGGGTGTGGGTGTACATATGCAATGTCATGTTTTATACATTATACATATTGTATTGTATGTATCTCTGTGTGTGGGATTTGGAAATTGCAGGAGAGAGGAAGGGGCTTTGGTGATTTAAACTGCTCTTGAGGTACAAATACAACAATCAGTTTGTGACCACACGTAGTTCGTACATTACACACCACCATCTACACTCTGGAGAACATGTATAGGAATTGTATAAATGTAATTAGGTGCCGATATTACAAATTCAAGGAATGATCTGGCATGTTCCAGTATCCTTTACAGCAGAACCTCTCTATTGAGGATACATTTGCCTTCATTATTAGTCCTTATTACAGAGGTTTTCTCAATTCAGAGGTCATTTAATACACTACAGTACTACACTGGGGCAAGAATGGTGTTCTTACTACAGAGGTTTCTGCAATTCAGAGGTTTGTAATAATGGATACGTAGGTTCCGCTGTACAGGGTAGTCATGGGTGGTAACTATGCAAATGTTATGCGCATAATTATGGAGATAAGACCAAAGTATGCACAGTGCAATGCGCACGTATTTACCATCACAGCCCCTTCCTGTCGCTATGCTAGCCCACATTAGTAATTCACAGTTATCATGTTCACCTGGCTTCACACACCACCTCCCTGACATGGTGAATTTCAATCAAGTTGTCCCTCCTTGTTCCTAGCCAAACATACCACACATTGATAAGGGACAGAATGTAGTCAATCACAGGTGTGTGACATAATCTGAAAGCTCTCCCAAGCAACAAACAACTCCTACCCTTAATCACAGGGTGACTATGTGTCTACATATAGCATACCAACACATGTGGGCATTTGTGTGGGCAGCTCATTTGTATAATGACATCCAGACAAGTTGAATCTCCGGGATACCGGAATGGATTCCGCCTACTAAGACTTGATGTCTCAAATGGTGCAGCTGTTGAGATCAGCACGTACCCATTCGACTCATCAAAAAGTTGAATTTACAAGTGATTGTAGAAATTCTTTGACATACTAGATCAATTTGGATGTGTTTTATCTTTGGATAGATAATGCATGTCACAATTTTATCATCAAAAACATTTATTGAATTGTACAACTTTTCGCCCACTTGGGCTTCTTCAGGTACACACAACTAAAACTAAACCAACACATGTGCTTGTTGAATTTACAAGTGTTGATTTCAGGGGACCCTGCTCTAATTAGCGCTCAGTTTTTCCACTACGTACTACAAAATCAAGGGTTTAATTTCATACTCATTCGAGAGAGCCTGAAATATGGAAAAGCAATCTCATGATTCCACATCAAGTCTATGGATAACTGCTTGGGTTGATTAAGTGGGCGTGGCTTCCGGTTACGCCCACTTAATTACTTTCGATGATTTATCAGTCAATGGATCAAAAACCATACACTGATAATTAAATTCAAAATTGCGCAGCTGATTCCAGTACTACTGTACATACAGTGTAGTGATTGTAACAAAATATGCATCATTCAATAGTTGAATAATATATTATTGCACTTTGCTTATTGCACTCAATGTGTAGAGGGATTTGGATAGAGATGGTATCGGTGATCCGTGTGACAATAACTTGGATAGAGACAGGGATGGTGTTCAGAATTCTATGGACAACTGTATAAGCACCCCAAATGCTGACCAAATTGACACAGACAGGGATGGACACGGTTAGTACATACAGTACATATGTACTTACTGTACATTGTTTCAGTACCTACATATGAGCATACAGTATAGTATGTACGATTCAATCTGTACATATGTGTGTGCATATGTGACATTGTGTTATTTATACTGTACATGTACAATACATATCAATACAAAAGACAGTACATATGCACTTAAAGGACGGGTACTCCATCTACCTCCTTGCGGAAGTAGTATGTGTTTCATCTGAGACAGAGTACTGTCATATATTGGTAGTGAGAACGAAACGAAATACTGCACTGAAGGAGTTGCATCTAGGGCAGGATCTTCACACAGAGATTTGTGTGCAAGAGCTGAATGGGAAACAACATCAGGTATCAGGTATCAGGGATTCTTATTTAACGTGGGGAACCGTTAGCCATAGGCTATTCAAAGTGGCACCCACAAAAGAAAAGGGAGGGTACAGAAGAAAAAGTAAAAAGTTAAAATAAAATTGATACAATAACCAAAATTTGAAATAAGTTGTAGCATGCAAATATCAAAGATTAATTAAATAGAAAATTTTGAGACTTATGAAAAGTAAAAATGTAAAAATAGAAATTGTAATTCAGGATTAAAATTATGTACATGTATGTGCAGTCAACAATAGATACGAAGATAAATAAAGATGTTTAATAAGAGTATAGTTGTTCACAAAGAGTTGAAAAAACCTTGAAATCTGTGACTCCCCTAATATGCGCTGGCAATGATCGAACATCAAATAACTATTCTGTAGATAAGTGCAATGGAAATCTCCAGCCAAAGAAATTTTCCCGACTAGATACTCCATTTGAACCTATCCATAAGATGTCACCTAGCATAGCAAAGCAGCCCACTTTTTGCAAATATTCATTTTGTTGTTTATAAGACTCCACTTGTAAAGTGGGGCACACTGAGCATTCTATTACTTATTCATAATACAGCATTCCAGCCTTTAAATGCATATTTAAGGCAATATAATATCAGAGCTACAGAACAAGATATAAGCATATGCGCTGCATTCATGTATTACGTATTTTGTTGGTTTATGTGCATGGGTCAAGTATCCTTCTATACACTAGAGGATTAGTTACTGTCTTGTGTATTTGCTGTTTCAGGAGATGTATGTGATAGTGATGATGATAATGATAGAGTGAGGGACAGCAGGGACAACTGTCCATTAGTCCCAAATACAGACCAAGCTGATGCAAATGGTAAATGTGTGTGTGTGTGTGTGTGTGAGTGTGTGTGTGTGTGTGTGTGTGTGTGTGTGTGTGTGTGTGTGTGTGTGTGTGTGTGTGTGTGTGTGAGTGTGTGTGTGCGCGCGCATGTGTGTGTGTGTGTGAGTGCATATGTCTGTGTGTGTGTGTGTGCGTGTGTGCGTGTGTGCGTGTGTGTGTGTGCTTGTGTAAGTTTCCATTTACTCAATTTTTTCTTATTTCGACATGCCATATGCAAGCATGGGCATTATATCCTGAACATTAGCTACATGCATATCTTGTAATCTTCCCCCACTTATATTATAGGGAATGGGATTGGAGATAAGTGTGAAAAGGACTTCGATGGTGATGGTGTTGAGAACAACTTGGATTTTGCTCCTCACAACAGTTTGCTGTCCAAGATTGACTTTTCGAGGTATATGATGGTGAACCTGGATCCCAGAGGACCTTACAAATCACCTCATTGGAAACCAGACGTCTATGTACGTATGTGTATGTGTACATATATATTATGTACATATGTACATGTGCATATGAGCATGTATATCTTTTGTATATATTCAATGCTGTTAATACGTACGTATGTGTGTGTGTGTACATGCAGGCAGGGCCTGCATGTATGTGTTTATAGTGGATGTATTTTCGTGTGTGGCCTTTAGCTGGGGACAAAATGTACAGTAATTCACGGCTAGTGTCCATTGTAACAGTCCTATTTACAATCATGTTTGATGAGTGTTGTTTGACTGGGTGACATCTCTTGGATATGTTTGTTGGAAACCTCTAGCCACAGAAAGAAAGAAAGAATGAAAGTTTTTTTTTGTGGCTAGAGGTTTCCATTGAACTCATTTATGTTGAATTTTCTTTTCACCTCATTCGTGTTGTGGGAATATTCGATTAATTTGTTGCAGCCGTGGGAACTGTGCATTATAACCAAAGGGAACTGGTGCACAAAATTCCTTTGTGTTTTCCATGCATTTTTACACTTGTGGATTACACTACAGCTAGCAGAAGACACAACACATACTGTATATATGTACATAATAATGATGGTTATTAATACTTATAGACTCGAAACTAACTGTTAAGCATGTTTGCATGCTTCATTTCTATCAGGGTGGATACGTACAGCAGCTTCAGGACAGCGATCCTGCATTCTATTTGAGTAGGTTTCCAATTTGACTGTTTTGTATACACGTGTGTGTGTATGTACATACTTACATAAAGTATGCATGTGTTTCTGATATTTACATATTATCTGAACTTGACATCTTTCGTCTTATGCAGCACAGTACAATTTTCATAATTATGAGTTCTCCGGGGACATTACAGTGAAAAACAGCTCAAAAAGTGGCTTTATTGGATTCGTCACTGCTTATCAAAGTTTAAGACGTTTTACTGTAATTGGTTGGCCTAAGCAAGGTGAAGAATATAATATACAGTCGCCTTTTGTGGCAGGAGGAGTCCAGATACAGGTACCCTACCAGGAGCAGTTAGTCTTGTGTATCCATACGTAATTCGACCATTATCCTCCATATTGTTTCAGTCAGAAAACTGTCCATCCCTTAGTAATTGCTCTGTGACACACAGGGAATTCCATATAGTTATAGCCCCGTCTCAAGAAACGTTTTTTGTACTTCTCATGGGTCACCAGTCCTTATACAATATACTCCACATACAGTGGAACCTCTCTATTAAGGACACTTTGGGACCTTGATATTAGTCCTTATTACAGAGGTATCTTCAATTCAGAGGTCACTTAATACTCTACAGTACTACACTGGGACACAGAATGGTGTCCTTATTATAGAGGTTTCTGCAATTCAGAGGTTTGTAGTAGAGAGGTTCCACTGTATTATGTTAATATCGTTGACCTGTGTTGAAACCACCTCCACACAAAGACCACCTGTCATAAGTGACTACTCTTAAACTATCCAATACACAATCTCCACTACTCTGACACACCTCTATATAAAGACCACCTGTCTACAGAGACCACATTTTCTCCGTCACCTGGGTGGTCTTTATAGACGGATTCCACTGTACTTGTATGAATGTATTGCACAATACTTAACGTATGTTAGGTATGTACATGTACGTACATGTCAATATTCAACACATACGTATCTCTTCACATTTTATGTACTGGTTTGTGTTTTTAATGTCAAAGTGTTCATAATTCTCAGGATTCAGGGCTTGAAGCTTATTGTGACCATTAATTTTGTTTCATTGTGTCCTTCTCAGTCATATGCAACTTCCTACGCTGTGGAAAGAATGTCACGAAATGTCTTATATCAAGGGCATAGTAAATATTTCCGATATCTGGTGAGTTCATGTGTTTGTATTACAAGTTTGTCTCCTCACATACATGACCACAGTGGAGCCCTGATAGTCCAGAACCAAATGGGCAACCGTGCACAACATGTTGGATTGTCAAGGTCAATTGTCGGATTATTGAGGGTTTACTCTATAGGTTATGATGATGGCAATACCTTTGATTGCGATTACAAAGATTACAAAGGCTGTTCGATCATAGGGATGTTGGATCATAGGGATGTTGGATCATAGGGATGTTGGATTATAGGGATGTTGGATCATAGGGATGTTGGATTATAAAGATGTTGGATTATAGAGATGTTGGATTATAAAGATGTTGGATTATAAAGATGTTGGATTATAGAGATGTTGGATTATAAAGATGTTGGATTATAAAGGTGTTGGATCATAGACATGTTAGATTATAAAGTTGTTGGATTATATTATAGAGTTGTTGGATTATAAGGATGTTGGATTATAAAGATGTTGGATCATAGAGATGTTGGATTATAGAGGTGTTGGATTATAAGGATGTTGGATTATAAGGATGTTGGATTATAAAGATGTTGGATCATAGGGATGTTGGATGATAGAGATGTTGGATTATGGAGGTTCCACTTCACTGTATGCACATCTTTGGTACACATACATTATATGTGTGTGGTGGAATTTCTCTATTGAGGACACTTTGGGATCTCAACTTTACTCCTTATTATAGAGGGTTCCTCAATTCAGAGGTCATTTGATACACTAAAGTACAATAGGGGACACAGAATGGTGTCCTTATCAAAGAGGTTTCTGTGATTTAGAGGTTTGCAATAGAGAGGTCCCACTATAATATATGGTGCATATTATGTTCAACGTGTAAGCATGTAGACACAATACTTACAATCACTGTATGCACATTCTCTTGCTTGTCAGTTCAAGATGTACCGAGATCCCCAGAATAAAGGATGGGTTCTGGGCCAAACCTACCAATTCAAAATCAAGTACAATGGACATCATGGCTGCATGAAGTGAGTCCCATGCAAACACAACATACTAACAGCCCTATTGTAGCCCCTGGGCTTTAAAAATGAGCACACACGCACACACACACACACACACACACACACACACACACACACACACGCACACACACACGCACACACGCACGCACGCACACACGCACGCACACACACACACACACACACACACACACACACTATGTACAATACTTCATGGTTTTAGCTATCGAATTGAATGCTCCCTACAGTCTCCAACTGCACACACAAGGAGAACTCTTCCTGGACACTGGATGTGTCTGCACCTGGACAGTGAAGGGTGGTAAGATTGGACTTTATTCCTTCCATCAGGATCAAGTGCACTGGAAGAACCTACGCTACCGTACCTTGACAGGTATCTCCGCCACCTAGTGCACAAATTGACATTTGTAATGAATACATGTGTGCATGGATGTATACAAGCGCATACTGACACACACACACATGCAAGCACGCATGCACGTATGCACACGCATGCACATGCGCACGCACGCACGCACACACACACACACACACACACACACACACACACACACACACACACACACCTACCACCCACATGTGTATACCTCCATAGCAACACCGTTATCATTACCACAAGTTGATCTTCATATCTCTTTGCAGAAAAAGAAGCGAATCTCAATAATCTTGGTCATTGTGTAGTATAGTGTATATCCAGACAGTCACCAAGACTTCTGACAGTACATGTGCAATATTATATCAAGTACTGCGAGTCTTCACATACACGTACATGCATTCTACACCTCCGGCATTTTATTTGGTCACTCAATATACGTACGTACATAGCTTTATAATTATATCATTTGGAAATTTGATTTTGCTTCACTTTTTGATAAAACTTCAACACTGCGATGTGCTCACACTCTGGGTGCTCCAGACTTACTTACTGTGTGTCTTCAACCAGATTATTTGCTCACATTTGTACCAGTTGCTTGGAATGTATTGTTGCACTACGATTTTATTTCGATTATTTTTTGTGTAGTTAATTACAAAATATGCTACATATGTATAATATACATGCTGTGTGTATGTATGCAATATTATCAAATAACTATTAATTGAGAATTTTATAAGTAGTTGAACCGTCATCATCACCATATATCCATCGGATAAATAATAATCATTACACTCAATACACAGTAGTGTAATAGTATTATAAGTATATTAACAAGCAATATAGTAATATTATATAATAAAGTTGGACCTCTGTTAAAGGACTCTCCTAATAAAGGACACCATAGAAATTACCTCCCTACAAAGGACACGTTCTAAGACACCACAAGTAGATTTTCCTATAGTGCTAATACATTTTTACCTCTGAAGAGTGGACAACGTTTCTACAGTGGACAAGTTAGCTAGTCCCAATTTGTCCTTTATAGAGAGTTTCCACTGTATTATAGTGGAACCTGTCTATAGTGGTCATCCTCTATAGCTATAGAGCCTCTTACTGGCAACTTGATCTCTCTATATACCATACATATGTACATTGTATTTACCACATGCAGGATTGTATGAAATATTGTATAGATATTATATGTAATATAGATAGTTTTGCAATGATATACGTATGCTTGTATGTGAGTACAATAATATTACTGTATGTGCCATGTTGAGTTCCTTGTACGTATGGGACAGAGTTGAGTAAATATGTACGTACACCAACTCATACTGCAATGTTGACGGTCTCTCAGTAGTTCTTCCTGACTTCAATCTCTATGTATTGGAAGTATACGGATTCGTTATCTTCATCGTCGGCGTACAGCTCTATGGCAAGACCGTAGGCTAGGTTAGGCGTGCTCTGGTAGGTGCCGATCACACTGGTACCTCCCTTCTGACCCACGGTGTATGCGGCCCAGCCGTACTTGGGGTAGAACCTGTAGTGAAGCTCCTCGGGATAATCGGCATTGGTGACACTACTGCTTCCAGTGCAAACTGCATTTATCTTACTTGATAAGGTGGTCCCACTGTGCCAAGCAAGGAAGGGGCATGTAGGGGGATTCTGCTTTGTGTCGGTAACAACTATCCCGTAACAGTAGGCACCGCTGCACACACCCATGTAATAGTCGGAATCTCGAGTGGGAGTTTTGAAAGAAATCTTTACGGAAATAACAATGTCATCGTTTGCCTTCAAGTAATTGTGCTCGAAAATGGGCAAAGTTACGTAACGCGGATAATTGGTGTATTTTGAAGAGAATATCATCTGTCTCTTGTTGTTGGAGACGTAGTAACCCGAATTGTAGTAAGTACTGTAGTACTTGAGCCACTCTGGGATGATCAGCCGGTAATACAGGATAGGTGAGTGATAGGGAGGAGGATACTTCGTGTCCCCAAGCTTCTGGAGCTGTGTATGTATGTGTGTAAAGCAGTAAGCATTTGGAAAGAGAAAAGAATAATACAATAGAATGCAATAGATTATGTTCATACAATTGTTATCATATACAGTGAAACCTCTCTATTATGGACACTTTGGGACCTTGATTTTAGTCCTATTACAGAGGTATCCCCAATTCAGTGGTCACTTAATATACTACAGTACTACACTGAGACACAGAATGGTGTCCTTATTACAGAGATTTCTGCAATTCAGAGGTTTGTAATAGAGAGGTTCCACTGTATGCATTGGTTCTACACTGCAAAACCCATATACAAGTGACTTATACTCAACTCCTTGGCTTTGGTTACAGTTGTGTTTCGATAAGGAGTGCCATCTGCTCGATCGATTGCTTTGTCTTCTAGCAACACAGTTTAACCTCTTTACAACATCACCTTTGGTTACTCACTTTTCCTGCCGGTATAACTGCAGTTTACTGTTGTAACCAATGGAATTAACTTTACAAGTGAGTACACTCACATGTGTATCCATAGGATATGTTGTTGTAAAGAGAATGTCCTCCCAAAAGGTGCTGTAGTGAAGAGGTCTGACTGTACTGGCCTAGTGGCCTCCTACACAGTGTTTATGGAACATACCGTATAGCGGAAACTTTTCACGGGACAAAATTTTCACGGATTTCATGGTTGGCCTAACATCTGCAAAATTAAAATCTACAAATTAGGCATTCTTGTGGTTCTATCATGTGACTGTGGCCAGCATCCACGAAAATTTTATCCCCGAATTTTCATTTTTGGAGCCGTCTGCGGAAATTTTGTCCCATGAAAATTTCCCGCTTTATGGTAGTTAGGGTCTGTTATCTCCCGTGGAGTAGTGAATTGTGTGTTTTGCATATTGTTGATAATCATGTTCATTAGTACAGATGAATATAAGGTCAATTGTAGAAGTTCCATTGGAACACAATGAATTAACACAATTAGTTACGCAATAAGGTTGACTGTTTATCCAAACACAATGAATTAACACAATTAGTTACGCAATAAGGTTGACTGTTTATCCAAACACAATTAACTCCTCCACAGAAGCTCAGCTCATCATGTGTACACCAACAATCAATCCGGGTGACTTGAAGTTTGGGGTCAATTCTGTGTGCGCTAACCAGTGATGTCATTAGTTGAACATTTTCAAAATAAAAACATAGTGTGGGAACTTTGTCAGTATATGTATGTATGCATGGTAGTTTCTTCTGTATGAACATGTTCGTACAGTACATGTGTACAGTATGAGTTTATGTATCTTCATAGTATGTATGTACGTATGTATGTACGTACAACTGCCCAGATTCACAGAAATGCCTCCATATAACCATGCACAGTTAAACACAAGAATACATATTACACACACACGTACACACACACACACACACACACACACACACACACACACACACACACACACACACACACACACAACACACACCAATTGTACTTGTATTTACCACTGCCAACTTTGGCTATGTGGCCCCCAATCCAAGGGGTGAGCCAGCAGGAGGCATCAGGACAAGGGACCCCATTGGCAGTGGGGACACCTGCCCCAACACCCCAACCACATGGCCCCCTCGTGCAGAGAGGTTACTCATCTGTGGGCTTACAAGACCCACGAGATGAGAGAGATGGGGTACAGCCCTGAGTGATGGCACCATAATGTCCACCCAGGCTCCAGGCTGCAGCAGTCCCCACCCCTACACACACACACACACACACACACACACACACACACACACACACACACACACACACAACATACAGTGCTCACCGTCTGACACAATGGCACACAGATATCAGCACTGGTATCCTCTTCCTCAGTAGTCGCATCAATTTGTACGCTGGTCATGAGAAGTATAACCCCCAGCACAGTAGCTGCACTCAACCTCATCTTGACAGTCAGTCCCAGTAAAACCTTCAAGTATGTAGCCTTCTCAGCAACAAGTTCAGCGGGCAATGCACACAATGTTCACCCTCCTTGTGATCTGTTTAAAGAGTTGAGAATACGGGTGTGTAGGTCTCTCTTATATACTGCGCATACTAGTGGCAGACAGGTGTGGTACCTTGATATTTCGGCGTCTTGTTTTGCACCAAGGTGTGTAACCTTGATAAGTATACCACTGGCGTGACGTCACATAAATTGATACTGTACCATGTACATTGATGCAGCTTAGCAGTGTTGTAGTAATGGTAATCAGTAATTATAATTAGCTGTAATACATTACATATTTCTAAGTAATCATAATTTAATCTTAATTGACGTTCCTTTAGCTGGAGTAATTGTAACGGTAGTTGATATCAGTCAAATTTCTTGTGTAATAGTGCACCAATTACACAATTACATCCAATTTCATTCACTATCTCTCCCCTAAACAACACACACTTATAAATGAGAGATATCATATGTATATTCTATGCCTGAGTTGGGTAACCACCCAGCAAGTCTATATTTAGTACATCTGCACGAATTGAATGACAGGAAATGCTAAAATTTGAGGACTTCAAAACATTTGGCCCTACAATATGGTACTAACTATTACATATAGAAGTAATTGTAATTGTAATTTGTAATTGCTCAAAGTAGTTGTAATTGAAATTGATCACATGAAGCAATGACTGCAATGGTAATGGTGATCGGTGTTTGAAATATCCAAGTGATTGTAATGGTAATTTAATACTTATAAGCTGTAATTGCCACAACACTGCAGCATATACACATGATATATGTATAATTACATATGTACAGTGAGCACTTTACAGGTTGCCCTATGGAGCCTCTTTCTACTTTTTAATTACAACTGGATTACTTTCTAACTGATCAGGTTGGTTCAAGGGACATATACTGCACACAGTCACACGTGTGCAGTATGTATGGAGTTAAATAGTAAGGGCTCGGAAAGGAGTGGGTGGCTCAAATTTGATACGAAAGTCACAGAATACGTATGTATCCCATAAATGAACTTGGATATATGTAAGGAGATACATATATGTGTCTATGTGGCTAGCGTAGACACACACTGCACATTTATGTAGATACATGTACTGTACTTTAATAGTTATAGGTGTGCTGCAGCAGATATAAAGTGCTAGTTGACTATAGACACACACCGCACATTTATGTAGATATATGTACTGTACTTTAATAGTTATATCCTGCCTAGGTGTGCTGCAGCAGATATAAAGTGCTAGTTGATTACCGAGCTAGGGCGAAAATCACTACAAGTGCCAGAGGAGACCACACATGTATGGCCCAGCTGCATCAGAATCCCCTCAGTGTTGTCCAGTGGGTGGGCAGAGGCTGACGGAGTTCCTATCATTCAGTAAACAGAAGCCCCACAAAATTCCAGCAACCCCTCGAATTAACTGAACACTCCCTAATCAATTAGCACTTTATATCTGCTGCAGCACACCTGGGCAGGATATAACTAACTTGTATCCTGGCATGGTGAGGGGTGGACAATTTATACTGCAATTATGCACATAGCTCAATACAACATATTATATATATGTAATAGAAATGTGTTTACTAATTTCCTTGTTCTCACTAAATTAATCCTAACAATGAAACCTGTCTGGTGACCTGTGCTGTATCACTGACCTGTGCTACATGGTTTATGTATGCACAGTTTTTCCTTTGATCCACCCCTCAACCAGGATACAAGTAGATATCTATGTATGTATGATAGGACAGTTACACATGTACCGTGTAGCGGGAAATTTTCGTGGGACAAAATTTTCACGGATGGCTCCAATAATGAAAATTTGCAGATAAAATTTTCGCGGATGCTGGCCAGAGTCATGCGACAGAACAGCGAGAACGCCTAATTCGCGGATAAAATTATTGTAGACGTTAGGTCAACCGCAAAATCTGCGAACATTTTGTCCCGTGAAAATTTCCCGCTATACGGTATATGCATACTAACATACACTTCACACTAAATGTATATGTACTGTATCTAATGTTGCACATGCGTATGTATATACGTATATATATTATATGTTAAATATATATGCAGTACACTACAGATTTATATGCATGTACACACAGTAGATACAAGGTGTGTACACTTTCCTCATTGCATATGACAGAGGTCAATTGGGTCTATATACAGTATGTATGTACTAATCACACTCAACAGATGTAGGTCACGCTCAACAGACATAGGTCACACTCAACAGACATAGGTCACACTCAACAGACATAGGTCACACTCAACAGACATAGGTCACACTCAACAGACATAGGTCACACTCAACAGACATAGGTCACACTCAACAGACATAGGTCACACTCAACAGATGTAGGTCACGCACAACAGGTGCCAGGGGAAGACCACACATGTAGGGTCCAGTTACATTGGAATCCCCTCAGCGTTGACCAGTGGGTGGGCAGAGGCTGGCCGAATTCCTACTATTCTGCAAACAGAAGCCACACAAAATCCCAACAACCCCTTTTCAATCAACATAATTGCATTCAGCAGCTGCTAAACATCAAATAACACTTTATTTAGATAAATCGCATTACTGCTAATTGCAATTGTGAACCCTGGACCAGACAATGCCTATTGCCCACCTACTGCTAGGTTGCTACCATGGTAACTACATGCATGCAGAGCACAACAGCTATCAATAAAGTAGTAACAAACAATAACTACATGTACAATTATAAAGCAATGCACAGCTACTATGAACCTGTACAGTAGAGCAATACAACCACAACCTTTACAGCTGTACAACACAGCCATAACTTGTACAGATGTACAACACAGCCATAACCTGTACAGTTGTACAACACAGCCATAACCTTTACAGCTATACAACACAGCCATGACTTGTACAGATGTACAACACAACCACTACCTGTATAGCTGTACAACACAAACAATATCTGTACAGTTGTACAGCACACAAACCACCTGTACAGCTGTAAAGCACCACACAACCACTAGAATAGATACAACATGTGTACTCAGCCCTATTTATGTAGATCAACACATACGTTACCGTATATAACATGCAGACACATTATGTACATGTAATATCACACTGGACGTAAAGTATAAAGCAGCCTCTGGTCTGATGTATTGAATGAGACTAACATAAATATATTGTACACATAAAGATACATGCAAGAAGGCCTTAGTGTGTGTGTTTCACCTCTCTGGCCAGTGACACAATATGTCATTAGCAGATATTATATTATAGAGATTGATTCAAATCTATCTGAACCAACACTACAGTGCAACCTCTGCATGCTAGAGAGCACCTTGGATCAAGGACGCAAATGGGATCATCTCCCTGTAAAAAGGACACTTTCCGAGGGACCAAAAATGGACCCTTGAAATGTGC
>OZ026549.1:4849218-4874218 GCA_964020155.1 Chondrilla cf. caribensis | reverse complement strand
ACGTACAGACAACAGGATATGTATGCATGTAATACAAAGTAGTGCATATGTACGTATGTACAGCAACAGCATACACACATACGCACATACATGCACACGTGTACCTTCAAAAGATCTGCCTTTTCATCAAAGTCACCTGTAGAATGGAAATGAACACATAAAGAGGCCGTAACATACGTACGTATTTAGCCTTCTGACAACACTGGAATTGAAAGTGGAAATAGGGATCAGAATTAGAAATGAAAGTGGGAACAGGAATTATAACTAAAATATGAATTTGAATTGGAATGAACGGAATTCCATTTGGAATTGGTACGTACATACTGTATGTACGTATGTATACATGCATACGTAGTACACATGCAGACCAAAACGGGTTCAAACTCAAGAAAGATCCATTTTTGACACATGTTGTACAGTGTATTGTACTCCTATTCAGTCAGCTGCGAACATGAAACCATTATTATGACCCAGCATACCGAAATGACCCTAAAATGGCTTGTTAGGAAAACTACATACCAACTACGTACACACTGAAAGAAACACGCTATTCTGTCAACAATAGCAAAGTACAGTTCCTTTACGTATGTGCGTATGTGTATGCACAATGTGTGTAAGTGCATATGTACGTATGTACGTACATATGAAACATACAATTTCTACTAGAATATACAGTACACACATACTGTATGTACAGTATAAAATACATACGTATGTATACGTAGGTATATATTTACGTACGTATGTATAGTGGATGGATGTGCATTTATCAATACATATATGTAGTATACAAAATAGACTTACGTAGTAGAGTGTAGTAATAGTATGTATGTACATATGAAACATATTGTGCGTACTGTATGTATATATGTATGTACATATCTATAGGCAACTTTGGCAAAATAGGAATATTTGGGCACAAATAACAATAACAGTGTTAACTATAAAAGTCATACAGAGAATTCAGACTAGAGGTACTGTCTGAGCAAGTGAACAAAAGTCCCTGCTTGATATCGCGGTAGTCAGAGAGAGGGAAGTGGATCAAGAGTACCCGCACAGGCAAAGTACTTATGAAAATAGCTCCTCAGAAGAGAAGAGTGATTCACTTTCAGGGTTTGACTCTGGGAGAAGACTGTACACCGATAGTTACTGTTAGGTTCCGTTAGTTACTGTTAGGTTCCTTGGGACTTGAGGACAGACACCGCTTGCAGTGATTGAGAAGGTGGACCCTTACTGTACATGCAGTCCGGATTTATCGCAAGTTGGAACAACCCACAAGTACAGACTTCAGTTGGAGTACCCACACACGTACATATACATAGCTGAAGATAAGGGTCAGAGCGAGTACAAAATAGTGAATCTCAACTTACATACAGTACGTAAGTGAAGGATACCCAATGTACGTACGTATAAACATATGTACATACAGTGCACTATCATTTTTGCTCTTATTGCTAACTTGTTACAAGCTTAGTTTCAATGGAGGTTAACCATTATCAACTAAATCTGTACTGAAACATGGTCTGGAGGGGGAGTGGGCAGGGTAGGCTTCTGTGGTTGCTCTATCCTATGGCCCTGCTCCAGTAATAGGACCACTATTTCCCAGTCCAGGGAATTTCCATACTGTGTTATGCTGTACATTCACAACATTCCACTCACTAGCCACCTCGACAAAGGGACCACTTCAGGAATAGGACCACTATTTCCCAGTCCCAGGAACTCCCGTACTGTGTAAATCCATACACTTTCAACATCGGAATGAGGACCACCTCACAATCGAGACTGCTTTGAATGGTCTCAGAAGTGGTCTCATTTGTGAGGTTCCACTGTATGTTCAGTACATATGTGTACACATACGTACATACGTACATGCAGTGTCCAGTAAAGAAACTTCACAACACACTCAATAACCACTCCATACATTATCAGTGAGTATTAATATGCATGTATGTACACATGTACACAGATTTCAACTCGAGGAGCTCACGGACAACTACACACATGGGGAAAATCAATGATTTAGCAGCTGTTTCGATAGGGGTGATCTTGGTTTCATTTGTGGCTGTGAGTATAATCATTGTTGTCATGTGTGTGCTGATCTGCTGCAAGTGGAAAAAGAGACAGGAGCTTCAAGTAATACTCCAGCAACAAAGGACAAGAAGGACACCGCAGTACCACAGATGCCAGTGGTGTCAGGGTTTGGTGATCCTGAACGACACCAGTCCGTCGTGCTTCACACCGTTGCAACCACGAGTAGTGCAGTCCGGGTATACAACACCATTGTATGTACCTCCTCCTCCTTACGAACAAATGGAGTGTACTGTAGCTAGTGAGGGGACATCTCAGACAGAGGAAAGTGCACAAAACTTGCCCAATGAGGCCCAGTGAAGTACCACGTAAAAAACGTTGGGTACGGAACATTTGGGAACCAGTATACATAAGTATGCATGTATCCACATGATGTACACAGCAACACTGATTTTGACTTGTCAAGTTGTGTGTATATACAATACCAAGTCATCATAACGGCATAATAATGCTTTTAATTCATATCGTGTTTGTTATAAGAATGTGCTAGCATCACTATAACATAGGTATCTTTTGTGTGTTGAGTTGTGTTGTATGTGTACATGTGTGTGTGTGTGTGTGTGTGTGTGTGTGTGTGTGTGTGTGTGTGTGTGTGTGTACTGGTGTTTGTGTGTCTACTGGTGTGTGTGTGTGTTTGCGTTTGCATGCTAGTACACAGCCATGTATATCAAGTTACATTGTAAGCACATACGTATATCGGTTCATGACGACGACAGGGACACGTTAAGTCTAGTCATGATGTCGTGCAGGGGAACAAAGACCAACCATCATCTTCCAGTTCTGTCGCGCCGATGTTTCCCGTCACATCTATGCGAGTACTCTGGGATATATCGAATTCTATACAAGACAAAATGAGAACAGACGACGAAGTAGTAGATCTGAATCGATGCCGGAGATACTGGAAACATACGTAGTGGAATGTGACTGATGGGTACGGCAATAATCAAGGACTAACCTTCGCCGTATCCCTTGGTATATTCACTTTCCCCCTAAGCAAATTTAGATGTCGCATTACATGAAACATAGCATCATTTTCTTCAACAACATTTCACCTCTACGTATATTGATTTACGTACCTCAAGATCTATTGTTACAGAATCCGCCATTTTGCCTGATCGATTACACGATCCCGCTTCCAAACTACAAAATCTGGTGTAGATCGAAAGTTAGATCGTGTCCGGCGGTCACTGAATACTGCCCGGCAGATGGCGCGTAATCTATTTGTTGACAGAATACAAACTATAGATGGCGGTCTGGCAACAGAAGTAGAAAAGAAGGGTTACAACCTTACCGTAAGTATGATAGAATACTCGAAGGAAATTACAGATATTCAATTTCTCTAATGCACTCTATGAAAACATCAAGGCGCCCCGGCATCATAGTTGCTATGGTAATTATGCGACAAGTAGGTTCCTATCTTGGTAGCACTTTGTCTTCGAAAGGTGTATGCATGCTGACCAAACACAACTGGGCAACACAATTTGCAAGCAATGCAAGAATTTTTCATCAAATCAATTGATATCGATATCATTACAGTGAATATTCATCAATATGTCAAAATATCATTCACCAACCCCCTTTATCCAACATATTTCTATATGCATGTGCACAAATGCATATGTGTGCATAATGATGGGATAATTTACTAAATTCTATGTTTTCCTTGAGTTCTGAATTGCGGCAGATCGACAAGAATTTACTGTATATTTTTAGTAAGATTTTCATAAGTGTGGGGTAGTCTAATGTAGCCGGACCCTCGGTCTGCCATTTTCTTTTGGTCTTCTGGCCGATTGCACAGATTATTGACAATGGAATTGTTTTGACATACAACACAAGCTGTTTAGTGAGTACCTCGAAGGTTATATATTACACCAAATCTGTACTTATTATGGGAGATACTAATTATCAGTACTGGTTGATATAGTGTACATGAGCTAGGGACAGTGTGAAGTATACATACTAGCAGAGGTGTGTACTAACCACGTTACATAAAGAGCTCTACAAACAACAAATTGTACTGTATCCTCCATCTATAGAGCCACATCAGACTAAAGTTCGTATATGTGGGGTTACTTGGAGCTTGTATGAATTGTTCAACTTTGCCTCCCCATACATCTCATAGGGTGATCCTCTTTGGAGTGCACGTTTTCTTCACAGCAACCCCGGGGTGATTCGAGAAGTGCATTTGGATTTCCTGAGGGCAGGAGCAGATATCATTATCACATCTTCGTATCAGGTGGAGTGCATGCAGTACTCATGGTGGAGCCAGTCTTTTGTGGTCACTCTTGGGACCTGAAAAGTGCCTGTTGTAGAGAGGTGGCCTGTATACACAGGGCAAATTGTACACTGTAGACCCTTTAGGACATGATAACCTGGTTGTTGTAGAGAGGTTGCCTGTGTAATAGGTGGAAATGTCCACAATAGACCCTTTTGGGGCTTTATAAACTGGCTGTTATAGAGAGGTGACCTGTATATGCAGGTTGAATTGTACACTATAGATCCTTTTGGGACTCAGTAACCTGGCTGTTGTAGAGAGGTGGCCTGTATATGCAGGTTGAATTGTACACTATAGACCCTTTTGGGACTCAGTAACCTGGCTGTTGTAGAGAGGCGGCCTGATCATACAGTGAGCATTATATGGTGACCATTAACTGTACTAGCGAGTTGCATAAAACACTGTCCTCAATGTTAGCATCATAATATCATGTTGTACAGTTCAAATCTGAGCTACGACTCAATGTTCTTAGTTATTGGCGTGTCAGGTTGTTATTGTTACTAAGTGTTAATGTGATATGAGGTTGTGATAAGGAGCATCAGAGGATGTGAGGCTTGAGAGGCCTCTCAATAGCCAGCTGGTAGAGTATATCTGTTTCCTGTAGGCGTGTACTAATGGCTTCTGTAAGGAGCTGGGAGTATCTGAAGAAGAAGCACAACAGCTCATGAAGTTGAGTGTCGTACTAGCTAAAGAGGCTCGTGATGACTACCTGAAGGAGAATCCTTCTAGACGCAATGATCCGCCATTGATAGCAGGCTCGGTTGGTCCGTATGGAGCATACAATTCACCCGATGCAGCTGAATACCATGGTAACTATGTCGATTCCATGTCCATAGAGGTACGTTTGCATGTATGTATGTATGTATGTTCTGTACATACATATGAATGTCTGTACGTATCTTTGTGTATGTATGTGAGCATACTGTTTGTACATGTAAAGTATGTGTTCATTTACATATTATGTATGTATGTATGTATATATGTAAGTGTATGTGCACAGAGTTTGAAGAAGTGGCATACCACAAGGGTTGAATGCCTTTTGAGTGAGGGGGTGGACATTTTGGCCGTCGAAACCATACCAGCTCAGGTGTGTATGCACGTACACATATACTGTGCATGTGTGTTTGTACTGTTTATGTCCGTATGTATGTACTGTGTATGTTCATATGTATGTATGTATGTATGTATGTATGTATGTACTGTGTATGTCTGTATGTATGAATGTATGTATGTATGTATGTATGTTTGTATGTATGTATGTACTGTGTATGTCCGTATGTATGTATGTATGTACTGTGTATGTACAGTATGCGTGTATTCATGTGTGTTGTACAGCATACCAGTACAGATGTGTACATGTGTATGTACTGTGTATGCATGCACATACGTACTGTTTACGTATGTATGTGTGCTGTACATGTGCACTGTATGTATGTGCATCTACATATACCAGTACAGATGTGTGTGTAAGATTATGTACATATATTATGTGGGTGTACATGTGTTCCAGTACAGGTGTGTAAGTGTTACACATACGTACGTACAGTGTATTCATTCCATCATGGTCTTCCAGGTTGAAGCTGAGGCTATTGTTGATCTCTTGAGGGATTACCCCAGTGTCTGTGCATGGGTGTGCTACTCTTGTAAGGTTGGTTTCTTTGTGTTTTGCTACTACAAACGTCTTCATTTCCTTAAACTTATCCGCTCCTTGCAGGATGCCAAGGAGACATGTCACGGTGAAAGGTTTTCTGATGCATGTTTTGCTGTCTGTAGGAGTGATCAAGTTGTGGGAGTTGGAGTGAACTGTACATCTCCACTCTATATTGAGGTCAGCACTGATCAGTGTTGTTCTGCCTATAAGCACCATAGAGGGCTGCTATATCTACATACTAACACTGTGAAGTACAGTTCTATCTACAAGCACCGTAAAGTGGTGTTCCACCTACAAGCACCATAGAGGGCTGTTCTACCTATAAGCACCAAAGGGTGTTGCTTTACCTACAAACACTGTGGAGTACCATTCTATCTACAAGCACCATTGTGCGCCTTTACACTTATAAGTACCATAGAGCGCACTTAGACTCATAGCACCTGTGATTACTGCTCCACCTACGTACGTACAAGCCCAATGAAATGCTTCCACCCACAAGTACCACAGAATGGTGCTCTACATATTATGTACAAACACCACATGCATGTATTATCACCAACTCCACAAACACTGGAAAGGGGTTGTTTGCCTAGGTGACATCTTATGCATACAATCAATGGCAATCGCTAGCCTTTCTGTGGCTAGATAGAGATTTTCGTGGAACTTACTCACACTCTACAAACACTGTTGAGACTTGTTTTTATGTATCCACAGGATCTACTGCTATCGGCCAAAATGAGTACAAACAACAAGCCATTTGTTGTTTATCCTAACTCAGGAGAGGTGTACGTTGAAAAGAGGTTAGTGTTATCCGTTTGTAGTTATTTGTCCCTGATGTAGCCCGCAAAGAGTGAAACGTTGCACTATTATATTTAAGTAATTATTGTTTGAAAATCTTACATTCACCGTGTGTAGAAAATAGTCCTGATAAACCTCACTGATAAACACCACTGAAGAAGACAGCAGTCAGCTGTCGAAACGTTTGGTGTAAAAAATTATTTGGCTAGTGAATTACATTGAATTTGCGATATAAACCTCAAGATATTTTCCAAGCGTGCACCAGGGAATGTGTTTATTGAACACAGAAAAGATGCATAAAGATTGTATAATGGAGGCTAAGTAGACAATGAATTCTAATTCAACTTGTTCCAAATGGCAAATGTCAGAATTAGAATCCTGAATCTCTCTAATTGGTAACCAATAGCACCATGTTTCAGTAGAGTACAAATTACAATGCATGTGAATTACCAAATTTGATAAATTGGTCTGACATTCATAGGTAGGTACAGTATAATGTGCATATAGAGTATGTGCTACATGTAGATGGACCACAGGTGAAGACGTACCTGCTCTTGAGGATTTAGTACCAAGATGGATTGATGCAGGAGCCAGAGGAATAGGTGAGCTGGTTTGGGCGTGTGAGAGAGAGAGGTATGCTGACGGTATGAAAACACACACACACACACACACACACACACACACACACACACACACACACACACACACACACACACACACACACACACACACACACACACACACACACACAACACACACACACACACACACACACACACACACACGTACCTTCATACACAGTTCAGTCAATCTAATAGTATAATAATGTATTTGCCATAATATACTCATGGTCTACCTTGACCTTTCACCTTAGGTGGATGTTGTCGCACAGGTCCCCTTCACATTGGAAGGATCAGAACTGCTATCAAGAAACACTGCATGGATAATCCAATTTGAAAATTATTGGCATATTGTGCACATTGCACTAAGTAGAAATAACTCCATGTTATACACTCACATCCAACTACATTTATGTATTAAATTTATTTCGAAATTTACACTGAATTAATTCTGATTAATTTGAGTAAATGCATATGCATATGCATGATAGCTATTTAGAATTATGATGCACAACACATATAGAGTATTTATGTGCACCATATTTTATGGGTAGTAAGCTGTGAATGCCAACAAACTTGTGAAACAATTCCCATCTCCATGTGGCTGTAACCCTAGCTACATTTGGAGGTGCTTAATACTTTTCAATGTAGGGAGAGAATAGATGAAAATGCTAAGTATACAAGATTCTCTCCCATACATTGACTGTGATGCTATGGCCAAAATTTGGCCATAGCACCACCTTGAATAACAAGAGTCATAAAGCACACAAAGAGATGGGAAGTGTTTCATAACTTAGCTCACATCCCCAGCTAGATTGATTGGAAATATCAGGTTGACACGCCCCCTCTCCCACGAGTTATACAAGATTCTCTCCCATACATTGACTGTGGTGCTATGGCCAAAATTTGGCCATAGCACCACCTTGAATAACAAGGGTCACAAAGTACAGAGAGAGATGGGAAGTGTTTCATAACTTAGCTCACATCCCCAGCTAGATTGATTGGAAATATCAGGTTGACACGCCCCCTCTTCCACAAGTTATACAAGATTCTCTCCCATACATTGACTGTGATGCTATGGCCAAAATTTGACCATAGCACCACCTTGAATAACAAGGGTCACAAAGTAAAGAGAGAGATGGGAAGTGTTTCATAACTTAGCTCACATCCCCAGCTAGATTGATTGGAAATATCAGGTTGACACGCCCCCTCTCCCACGAGTTATACAAGATTATCTCCCATACATTGACTGTGGTGCTATGGCCAAAATTTGACCATAGCACCACCTTGAATAACAAGGGTCACAAAGTACAGAGAGAGATGGGAAGTGTTTCATAACTTAGCTCACATCCCCAGCTAGATTGATTGGAAATATCAGGTTGACACGCCCCCTCTTCCACAAGTTATACAAGATTCTCTCCCATACATTGACTGTGGTGCTATGGCCAAAATTTGGCCATAGCACCACCTTGAATAACAAGGGTCATAAAGCACACAAAGAGATGGGAAGTGTTTCATAACTTAGCTCACATCCCCAGCTAGATTGATTGGAAATATCAGGTTGACACGCCCCCTCTCCCACGAGTTATACAAGATTCTCTCCCATACATTGACTGTGGTGCTATGGCCAAAATTTGGCCATAGCACCACCTTGAATAACAAGGGTCACAAAGTACAGAGAGAGATGGGAAGTGTTTCATAACTTAGCTCATATCCCCAGCTAGATTGATTGGAATTATCAGGTTGACACGCCCCCTCTCCCACGAGCTATACAAAATGGTGCCAAGTGTTATTTCTCCTATTCTCTCCCATACATTGACTGTGGTGCTATGGCCAAAATTTGGCCATAGCACCACCTTGAATAACAGGGGTCATAAAGCACACAAAGAGATGGGAAGTGTTTCATAACTTAGCTCACATCCCCAGCTAGATTGATTGGAAATATCAGGTTGACACGCCCCCTCTCCCACGAGTTATACAAGATTATCTCCCATACATTGACTGTGGTGCTATGGCCAAAATTTGGCCATAGCACCACCTTGAATAACAAGGGTCACAAAGTAAAGAGAGAGATGGGAAGTGTTTCATAACTTAGCTCACATCCCCAGCTAGATTGATTGGAATTATCAGGTTGACACGCCCCCTCTCCCACGAGCTATACAAAATGGTGCCAAGTGTTATTTCTCCTATTCTCTCCCATACATTGACTGTGGTGCTATGGCCAAAATTTGGCCATAGCACCACCTTGAATAACAAGAGTCATAAAGCACACAAAGAGATGGGAAGTGTTTCATAACTTAGCTCACATCCCCAGCTAGATTGATTGGAAATATCAGGTTGACACGCCCCCTCTCCCACGAGCTATACAAGATTATCTCCCATACATTGACTGTGGTGCTATGGCCAAAATTTGGCCATAGCACCACCTTGAATAACAAGGGTCACAAAGTACAGAGAGAGATGGGAAGTGTTTCATAACTTAGCTCACATCCCCAGCTAGATTGATTGGAAATATCAGGTTGACACGCCCCCTCTCCCACGAGTTATACAAGATTATCTCCCATACATTGACTGTGGTGCTATGGCCAAAATTTGACCATAGCACCACCTTGAATAACAAGGGTCACAAAGTACAGAGAGAGATGGGAAGTGTTTCATAACTTAGCTCACATCCCCAGCTAGATTGATTGGAATTATCAGGTTGACACGTCCCCTCTCCCACGAGCTATACAAAATGGTGCCAAGTGTTATTTCTCCTATTCTCTCCCATACATTGACTGTGGTGCTATGGCCAAAATTTGGCCATAGCACCACCTTGAATAACAAGGGTCACAAAGTACAGAGAGAGATGGGAAGTGTTTCATAACTTAGCTCACATCCCCAGCTAGATTGATTGGAATAATCAGGTTGACACGTCCCCTCTCCCACGAGCTATACAAAATGGTGCCAAGTGTTATTTCTCCTATTCTCTCCCATACATTGACTGTGGTGCTATGGCCAAAATTTGGCCATAGCACCACCTTGAATAACAAGGGTCACAAAGTACAGAGAGAGATGGGAAGTGTTTCATAACTTAGCTCACATCCCCAGCTAGATTGATTGGAAATATCAGGTTGACACGCCCCCTCTTCCACAAGTTATACAAGATTCTCTCCCATACATTGACTGTGGTGCTATGGCCAAAATTTGACCATAGCACCACCTTGAATAACAAGGGTCATAAAGCACACAAAGAGATGGGAAGTGTTTCATAACTTAGCTCACATCCCCAGCTAGATTGATTGGAAATATCAGGTTGACACGCCCCCTCTCCCACGAGTTATACAAGATTCTCTCTCATACATTGACTGTGGTGCTATGGCCAAATTTTGGCCATAGCACGACCTTGAATAACAAGGGTCACAAAGTACAGAGAGAGATGGGAAGTGTTTCATAACTTAGCTCACATCCCCAGCTAGATCGATTGGAATTATCAGGTTGACACGCCCCCTCTCCCACGAGCTATACAAAATGGTGCCAAGTGTTATTTCTCCTATTCTCTCCCATACATTGACTGTCATGCTATGGCCAAACTTTGGACATAGCACCACCTCGATTAACAAGGGTTACAAAGCACACAAAGAGATGGGAAGTGTTTCATAACTTAGCTCACATCCCCAGCTAGATTGCATGATTGGAAATATCAGGTTGACATGCCCCCTCTCCCACAAGTTATACAAGATTCTCTTCCATACATTGACTGTGGTGCTATGGCCAAAATTTGGCCATAGCACCACCTTGAATAACAAGGGTCATAAAGCACACAAAGAGATGGGAAGTGTTTCATAACTTAGCTCACATCCCCAGCTAGATTGATTAGAATTATCAGGTTGACACGCCCCCTCTCCCACGAACTATACAAAATGGTGCCAAGTGTTATTTCTCCTATTCTCTCTCATACATTGACTGTCGTGCTGTGGCCAAAATTTGGACATAGCACCACCTCGATTAACAAGGGTTACAAAGCACACAAAGAGATGGGAAGTGTTTCATAACTTAGCTCACATCCCTAGCTAGATTGATTGGAAATATCAGGTTGACACGCCCCCTCCCCCATGAGCTATGCAAAAAGGTGCTTAGCGTTTTCTCTCCTATACTCTCCCATACATTCAAAATATATTAAGCACCTTCCGATGTAGCTGGGGCTACGAGCCACCTATTGAGATGGGAATTGTTTCAGAAGTTAGCCCACGTCCCCGGCTATGTTTGTCCAAAGTATCAAGATGAAACGCCCCCTCCCCCATGAGCTAAGCAAAAAGGTGCTTAACGTTTTCTCTCCTATACTCTCCCATACATTGAAAATATTTTAAGCCCTTTCCAATGTAGCTGGGGTTATGGGTCACCTATTGAGATGGGAATTGTTTCAGAAGTTAGCTCACGTCCCCAGCTAAGTCTGTTCAAGTATAAAGCTGACACGCCCCCTCTCCCATGAGCTATGCAAAAAGGATGCATTGAAAATATATTAAGCACCTTCCGATGTAGCTGGGGTTACGAGCCACCTATTGAGATGGGAATTGTTTCAGAAGTTAGCCCACGTCCCCGGCTATGTTTGTTTAAAGTATCAAGATGAAACGCCCCCTCCCCCATGAGCTATGCAAAAAGGTGCTTAGCGTTTTCTCTCCTATACTCTCCCATACATTGAAAATATATTAAGCACCTTCCGATGTAGCTGGGGTTACGAGCCACCTATTGAGATGGGAATTGTTTCAGAAGTTAGCCCACGTCCCCGGCTATGTTTGTCCAAAGTATCAAGCTGAAACGCCCCCTCCCCCATGAGCTAAGCGAAAAGGTGCCTAGCGTTTTCTCTCCTATACGTACTCTCCCATACATTGAAAATATATTAAGCACCTTCCGATGTAGCTGGGGTTACGAGCCACCTATTGAGATGGGAATTGTTTCAGAAGTTAGCTCACGTCCCCAGCTAAGTCTGTTTAAGTATAAAGCTGACACGCCCCCTCTCCCATGAGGTAAGCAAAAAGGATGCATTGAAAATATATTAAGCACCTTCCGATGTAGCTGGGGTTACAAGGGACCTATTGAGATGGGAATTGTTTCAGAAGTTAGCCCACGTCCCCGGCTATGTTTGTCTAAAGTATCAAGCTGAAACGCCCCCTCCCCCATGAGCTATGCAAAAAGGTGCTTAGCGTTTTCTCTCCTATACGTACTCTCCCATACATTGAAAATATATTAAGCACCTTCCGATGTAGCTGGGGTTACGAGCCACCTATTGAGATGGGAATTGTTTCAGAAGTTAGCTCACATCCCCAGCTAAGTCTGTTTAAGTATAAAGCTGACACGCCCCCTCTCCCATGAGGTAAGCAAAAAGGATGCATTGAAAATATATTAAGCACCTTCCGATGTAGCTGGGGTTACGAGCCACCTATTGAGATAGGAATTGTTTCAGAAGTTAGCCCACGTCCCCGGCTATGTTTTTTAAAGTATCAAGCTGAAACACCCCCTCCCCCATGAGCTATGCAAAAAGTGCTTAGCATTTTCTCTCCTATACTCTCCCATACATTGAAAATATATAAAGCACCTTCCGATGTAGCTGGGGTTACAAGCCACCTATTGAGATGGGAATTGTTTCAGAAGTTAGCTCACGTCCCAAGCTAGGTCTGCCTAGAACATCAAGCTGACACGCCCCCTCCCCCATGAGCTAAGCAAAAAGGTGCTTAGCGTTTTCTCTCCTATACTCTCCCATACATTGAAAATATTTTAAGCCCTTTCCAATGTAGCTGGGGTTATGGGTCACCTATTGAGATGGGAATTGTTTCAGAAGTTAGCTCACGTCCCCAGCTAAATCTGTTTAAGTATAAAGCTGACACGCCCCCTCTCCCATGAGCTATGCAAAAAGGATGCATTGAAAATACAGTATAATAAGCACCTACCGATGTAGCTGGGGTTACGAGCCACCTATTGAGATGGGAATTGTTTCAGAAGTTAGCCCACGTCCCCGGCTATGTTTTTAAAGTATCAAGCTGAAACGCCCCCTCCCCCATGAGCTATGCAAAAAGGTGCTTAGCGTTTTCTCTCCTATACTCTCCCATACATTCAAAATATATTAAGCACCTTCCGATGTAGCTGGGGCTACGAGCCACCTATTGAGATGGGAATTGTTTCAGAAGTTAGCCCACGTCCCCGGCTATGTTTGTCCAAAGTATCAAGATGAAACGCCCCCTCCCCCATGAGCTATGCAAAAAGGTGCTTAGCGTTTTCTCTCCTATACTCTCCCATACATTGAAAATATATTAAGCACCTTCCGATGTAGCTGGGGTTACGAGCCACCTATTGAGATGAGAATTGTTTCAGAAGTTAGCCCACGTCCCCGGCTATGTTTTTATAAAGTATCAAGCTGAAACGCCCCCTCCCCCATGAGCTATGCAAAAAGGTGCTTAGCGTTTTCTCCCCTATACTCTCCCATACATTCAAAATATATTAAGCACCTTCCGATGTAGCTGGGGTTACAAGCCACCTATTGAGATGGGAATTGTTTCAGAAGTTAGCTCACATCCCCAGCTAAGTCTGTTTAAGTATAAAGCTGACACGCCCCCTCTCCCATGAGGTAAGCAAAAAGGATGCATTGAAAATATATTAAGCACCTTCCGATGTAGCTGGGGTTACGAGCCACCTATTGAGATGGGAATTGTTTCAGAAGTCAGCCCACGTCCCCGGCTATGTTTGTCCAAAGTATCAAGCTGAAACACCCCCTCCCCCATGAGCTATGCAAAAAGGTGCTTAGCGTTTTCTCTCCTATACTCTCCCATACATTGAAAATATATTAAGCACCTTCCGATGTAGCTGGGGTTACGAGCCACCTATTGAGATGGGAATTGTTTCAGAAGTTAGCACACGTCATTAGCTATGTCTGTGTGAAATATCAAGTTGACACGCTCCCTCTCCCATGAGCTATGCAACAAGGTGCTTGGCGTTTTTCTCCTATACTCTCCCATACATTGATAAAATATTAAGCACCTTCCAATGTAGCTGGGCGTATTACAATTATATTGAAATGTACATACAAATGTATAATGCTCTGTGCCATATGGACACCAGACAGAATTTTCATCATCAACAAAACCTAACATTCTTGTTATCAAAAGGACCGTATTAGTTCCAGGAGTGTGTCTGTGCATTCGTAATAGATCTATGATGCATTATGTGCACACAGGAGAGGTCGTGGTGACAAGCATAAAAATTGACATTTTTGTGCTTGTCACCACAAGGCCCATAGCACACTCAGGACGGTTTGTATGCATCCCAAATTGTGTTGGTGAGTTTGGCACGGATACTGGGCAGCCCTTGGTGACCAGCAACGTCATGTCAAACCACCTGAGTGATCGCCACAAGGCGTATTACACTTATATTGAAATGTACATACAAATGTATAATGCTATGTGCCATATGGACACCTGAGAGAGTTTTTGATCAGCAACAAAACCTATCATTTTTGTTCTTAAAAGGACCGTATTAGTTCCAGGAGTGTGTCCGTGCATTCGTATTAGACCTATGATGCATTATGTGCACACAGGAGAGGCCGTGGTGACAAGCATAAGAATTGACATTTTTTTGCTTGTCACCACAAGGCCCATAGCACACTCAGGACGGTTTGTATGCATCCCAAATTGTGTTGGTGAGTTTGGCACGGACACTGGGCAGCCCTTGGTGACCAGCAACGTGATGTCAATAATAAAATATGTGGGTAGTGCATCCTTATGACTTGATTGCAAATGCATGTGCTGTATTGGTAACTGCAAGTGTGTTGTAGAGGTCTTATGAACTACTTTTTCCTTTGATCTACCTGCCTATATACCATGACACAAATTCTAATTGTTAATGTGATTTTTCATTAATTTTACGTGTTGTATTGTCATAATCATTGTGAATAATTATAAGGTGCCAGAAACATTAAAATAACTTGCATGACAATGAAAGAAATGAAATAGTTGTACCGTAAACAAAAAGAGTGGAAATCACAAAAGAAAAAAATTACAATAATTTTTCAGGACACTGCAAAGCACATGCATGTCATGTGACACATAATGTGTATAATATATGTACTGCTTTAACATACCAGTGGCACACAAACACAATTTTTTAAAGTGTACACAATTAAACGAACACATAATATGTTAACAAAATTTAACACACAAAAAATCAGCATATGTTAAAATATCCAGTTTTCGTGCTCATAGAAAAGAAAAATACTCCAGTAAGGAAAATTGTAGATAACATGAGATTGCCAGCTCTTCTAAATCAGCAGCTTCAAAGCTATCGCATCTTGGGAATTTGCTACTTTGTTTTGTACCGTACTCCACACCTCTGTAGGTAATCACAATCGCAGTCAACAGGACATCCCATCACACCACGTATCAGCATAACCTGGACAGGAAGGAAAGTGAATTGCATGGGAGAAATGCTGTACACACCCACAGCCCCCTCAAACAACACACACATCTACACACATACAGACATAAACACACAAACACACACTCACAAACACACACACACACACACACACACACACACACACACACACACACACACACACACACACTCACAAACACACACACACACACACACACACACACACACACACACACACACACACACACACACACTTACAGCCAATTGATGTTTAACCCTTTTCTGCATTTCTTCGCTGTGCATTTCCGGGACAAAATTCCAAAAGTTGCCTGCAGCTGCAATTCCCCTGGGCCATAACTGAGAGTGCAGATGTTCGATAACCCATACTTTACATAATTTACTACTATGTACTTATTATTATAAATTGCATATCATAGAATACTTGAGATCAATATACAGTACAAAGTACTGTACATGTAGTAGTTATACCCCGCTTTCGGTGTGTACTGTGCGGATGTACTAAGTGTTAGGAATAGATTGGCCGAGGGCGCAGCCCGAGGCTAATCTATTCCTAACACTTAGTACATCCGCACAGTACACACCGAAAGCGGGGTATAACTAGTATGTACCCCGTAGGCACATTCATTTACGCGGGCTGGTAGGCCTATCGATTGAGGTTTTCAACGAAGAGCAGCAAGAAGGCCTAATAACACTGCAGCAATCGTCTTTCGTTCAGTAAATTTTATACTCTCAGGCTCGTTTCAGCAAGTTTCCTCTTTCGTTCGTAATAGTTATTGTATGACCAATTGTGCATTGGCGCATTTATTGCTCGAGTCCCGAGGGCGCGAAGCGCCCGAGGGCGAGTGCAATAAGGCGCCAATGCACAATTGGTCATACAATAACTTACTTGTTGTATGCGCCCTCTAGCGCTTAGTTTTCTGGCGGGAGGTTGGTATCTGTTTTTCAGTAGCTGCTATGGCTGAAATCAAGTGACTTCGAAACGTGCTGCCATCTAGGCGTTTCAACTTCAATATCGACGACGACGACTTCGCGATTATGTCCAAACTTTTTCAACCCAACAACACACAGCTATCTACATCGTGTGGTCTCAAAACCTTCACTGCACGGGTTGAAGAACGGAATAAACACAAGCCTCAAGCGAAGTGCCCTGAAAACGTGCTAATGACTGAAAAGAAAGCCACTCTTGCGTATTGGCTTGGTTTATTTGTGACGGAGGCAAGGAAATAAGACGGCGCGACGACTTTTTCTCCGAAAACCCTTCACGTTCTTTTAATAGCAATTCAGCGGCGCATCAGAACCATGAAACCGAGCAAGCCTGTTAATTTTTTCGCCGATTCGGAGTTCCACCTCCTTCAGAATACACACAACAATACAATGATTCAGATTGTTATGATAACATGGGCGCATAAAGCTGACAATTACTAATCGAGCACACTTGTGGTTGGAAAGGTCAAAAAAGTGTGCAATTACAAAAAACAATGCACACTTTTTCCTTTGATGTTAACCACAACCATACAACAAGGTAAAGTTAATACTCCTAGGACCGGGGCTCGTTGTTTTGGCAAGTTTCCTATTTCGTTCGGTAAATATTCTAAGGTTCGCGAGTTTGGCAAGTTTCCCTTGTTCGTTCGGAAATATTCTGAGGCTTTTGGGTTCGGCAAGCTTCCTCGTTCGCGCGGTAAATATTCCGAGGCTCGTGGGTTCGGCGAGTTTCGTCGTTCGCTCAGTAACTATCCGAAGCTTGTTAGATTAAATAATGCCACTTACAAAAACTGGGGTACATCACAAATGTACCCCAGTACATCGCGAATGTACTCCTGTCGGCGCTTTTGTAGTTGATTGAAAACGCCTACGCATCAGGGTACATACAGCAGATAGCTACTACATATATATGTATATTAGAAATTTTATGGCGAAGTATTTCTAATCAGTACTGTACTTAGCTACTATGTACACGCATACATGCATCCTGGTTAATGGCAACGTCAAAGAGACTGAGAGGGATGGTGTATCCCCCTGTATCTCCCTCCAGATGTGACAATTGGATAATTAATTAGCTACCAAAAGGCCAGCAAGTGGCTAATCAGGATACATGTTATTTATATCACCTCCAGGTGGGAGACAGGAATGGATCATTTTTAGAACACTTCAAGATTTGCCCTCGGTCCCATATAAAGGATCCACTCCCTGTGCATGCTTCATAAGGGAATGTAGATAATATGGGTGATAATGATAATCTGGGTGCCTTAATAGTAGCCCATTGGGCTAGTGGCCTCCCCAGTTAAAATAAGATATCCTATCCTATCCTATCCTAATATACATGTATATCGTGATTAGTCACATACGTATTATTAGAACATAGTAGTCTCTTACAGTACATACAATATAATTACATGACACAGTACATAGAGTGGGCTTACCAATCCTGAGAGGGACTGCATGAACACCTCATCGTACTTCTGTTCATGCATCCAATGTGCTACAGGCTTCTGGGCTTCCCCACCCGAACACTGCTTGGTGGGACACCACTCATCGGTCCACATTGCAAACTCACCGCCGAGAATATATTCATTCATGTAGGCCTGCACCGAACATACATGTGCACATCAATACACATGCACATTTAACTCGCCTACAGTGTATTGTGAGAGCAAGTATGTTTTTACTACAGTCCAAACCGCCACCACACTCGAGGTACACCAAATCTATACGTACTTCCTACTGGAGGTACTTGTAGTGGTTGAAATAGTGTACATGAGCTATGGCCTGGTGATTTGTACGGTATGGCAAGTAGAAAACTCACTAACAGAAACACCCTAAGACAAATTATTGCTCAAAATGAACCAATGTGAGTTTTTTTGGTGGCTGAAGTAGTGTACATAGAGTAAGCAAATCCTGATGAGAAGAACATCTGATAACAAGAACTGATTTAGCAGGTCCCTGACACGTGTAGCTTGTCTTAACAATGGTCTACTGTATCAACAGAAATATACGTACAGGTACGTACGTATGTACATACTACAAGGGTACCAACCAAACACTATACAGTATATGCAACTATGTACTGTAGATATGTAGTTCAAAACTGCATATTATGGTAAATTTAAGTGATGGAGATAATAGGTTACGTATTTCAGAGATTAGGGCAGATAGTCCAGATACTCGTGTGTTCTATGTGAATATTAAGCATGCGGGTTGCTCGATGCCACCAAGTGGACAAGAGGGCCTATGTGGTACTGTATCCACGTACGCACCTCATCACCCTGAAATCCAATTTTTCCATTCCACGCATCTGTCAATTTGGCATATGACAGGTCAAAGTAGAAATTGCGATAGGAAGACTCGATGCTGAGATATGAAGAGGAAGATGTGCGGTATGTACAGTACAGAAACACATCCCTATCAAGATGCATGCACACATGCACAACACACACACACACACACACACACACACATACACACACACACACACACACACACACACACACACACACACACACACACACACACACACACACAAATACAGAGAGTATACATGCATATTTACCTCAACACCTTGTTCCTTGCTACATCAGTGGCTTTACTTCTGGACCAGTTTTGTATTACAATATCTTTGACAGACTATGGGTAGGGTATGGTGTGCATATATACAGTGGTACATATGAAACATATGTATAGAACTGGTGGGGAATAGAGTTCACTGTAGAAATGTAAGTACTGTAGATACATATACGTACATATGTAAAAATATACACGTACATGTATACATGCATGTGTATACAGAAAATAAGTACGTACGTACGTACATAAGTATGTTGGTATGTGTGGGTACACACATGCGTGCACACCCACACCCAGATAAACTTCAGAACACACACACACTTCAGAACATACACACACTTCAGAACATACATACACTTCAGAACATACACACAGTACATGCATACATACTTCTGTTACTTTGGTTACAGTGTGAGCTTCCTCCCATGCAACTGGTGTTTTACCAAGTGATAACAGATACTTGCTCAGCTCCACCTCAAGCTGTTTTGTGGCTAAAGAAGTTAGTGGAGAAATCAACTCACACTCTATGGAGCACGACCATCCAGACACCAACTCACACTCAATGGAGCACGACCCTCCAAACACTAACTCACACTCTATGGAGCACGACCCTCCAGACACCAACCCACACTCTATGGAGCAAGACCATCCAGACGCCAACTCACACTCTATGGAGCACGACCATCCAGACACCAACCCACACTCTATGGAGCAAGACCATCCAGACGCCAACTCACACTCTATGGAGCACGACCATCCAGACACCAACTCACACTCTATGGAGCACGACCATCCAGACACCAACTCACACTCTATGGAGCACGACCATCCAGACACCAACTCACACTCTATGGAGCACGACCCTCCAAACACTAACTCACACTCTATGGAGCACGACCATCCAGACACCAACTCACACTCTATGGAGCATGACCCTCCACACACCAACTCACACTCTATGGAGCACGACCATCCAGACACTAACTCACACTGTATGGAGCACGACCCTCCAGACACCAACTCACACTCTATGGAGCACGATCCTCCACACACCAACCCACACTCTATGGAGCACGACCATCCAGATACAAACTCACACTCAATGGAGCACGACCATCCACACACCAACTCACACTCTATGGAGCACGACCATCCACACACCAACTCACACTCTATGGAGCACGACCATCCAGACACCAACTCACACTCTATGGAGCACGACCATCCACACACCAACTCACACTCTATGGAGCATGATCCTCCACACACCAACTCACACTCTATGGAGCATGAACCTCCAGTTCTGGTCTCATCACATCCAAGATGGAAGTACTTGTCTGGAAACATGGCTGACACCTCCTTGATCAGTTTCTTAAGTGTTAAGATGGACTCACCCTATACAAAGTAGCATGTACTATAATATATGAGCACATATTGTACATATACGCATGTACTGTATTATAACACAAGTACACATACATCTATAATCTATACACACGTATACTGTACTTGTATCCTGGTTGAGGGGTAGGTCAAAGAAAATATTTAGAGGTGCATCAACACAGGATTCAGCCGATACAGATGTATGGGAATTTTGGCTGATACACAGATTCCGTATAGCAGGAAATTTTTTCAGGACAAATTTTTTGCAGACTTCGTGGTTAGCCTAACATCTGTGAAAATAAAATCCATGATTTTTTATTTTTGGAGCCATCTGTGAAAATTTTGTCCCATGAAAATTTCCCGCTATACGGTAAGTGATAGGGTATTAGCATATCTGTGTAACACCACACACAATACCTTAGGGTCGTTGTGAATCTGCTTGAATGTTCCATCACAGAAATGTAACCCCTTAGTGTTGAGAGCCTTCATTCCTCCAGCATGACCTCTGGGAGGATGGAAGGAACAAAGAGCACTTCACTACACAGTGCAACCAGATGTCTACATAGCAGTGTTTTACAAGAACAGTCTCTTAATAACAGCACTCTATACAAGGTCAGTCTCCTTATAACAGCACTCTATACAAGGACATCCTCTTTATAACAACATTCTATTTTTATTTATGGCTAGTGAAATTCCAATGAACTTATCCATAAGATACTACCTAGCCAAACAACCCCCTTTTCAACATTCTATGCAAGGACAGTCTCTTTTTAACAAGGCTCTATACAAGGACAGTCTCTTCATAACAACGTTTTATGCAAGAAGAGTCTATTTATGAAGCACTGTATACAAGGACAGTCTCTTTATAACAACGTTTTATGCAAGAAGAGTCTATTTATGAAGCACTGTATACAAGGACAGTCTCTTCATAACAGCACTCCCTATCCAACAGGACATTCACAACAAGGATCGAGTCTTCATAATAGCACGAGTCATACAGTCTCTGGACTATGACACAGCACATACTTATGAAGACCACATGTCAACAACACTGACTCATAAACAAGAAGAGCTACTGTAAGAGTAGGGATAGCACTCACGGTACATCGATCTCTGGTATGACCCTAATGCCCAACAACCGGGCATACTCCACAATCTGCTGAACGTCTCCTGACGTGTAGAACTGACCAGAGCTCAAACCTGCCGTGAGTTCTGGAAACCTGGGTGACGGAGTATACGTAAACTAGGATACTGGGTGCATGGAGTATACAAAAAATAGGATACTGGGTGCATGGAGTATACAGAAACTAGGATACTGGGTGCATGGAGTATACAGAAACTTGGATACTAGGTCCATGGGAGCATACAGAAACTAGGATACTAAGTACACAAGAGTATTCAGATACTAGGTTACTAGGTACACAAGAGTATTCAGATACTAGGATACTAAGTACACAAGAGTATTCAGATACTAGGATACTAAGTACACAAGAGTATTCAGATACTAGGATACTAAGTACACAAGAGCATTCAGATACTAGGATACTAACTAGGTTTCCTGTAAACAGTGGTAGCAGCCTCACAGTTAAAAGGCTCCCCCAAATTAATCATTATCACATGACATCACATGACTCCACCTGACATAACATACTGCCTGTGGCAAACAACCACTCACTGTTTGGATTCAATACTGAAGATACAGTAGTCTGTGAGGTGCCAGTGAAATACATTCAACTTGAGAAAGCTCATTGCATCCAGAATGTTGAAAATGAGTTCCTTGGGTACTACACGGCGTCTATAGCAGAATAGAGACCAGAGGAAAATGAGTAAATAGTTGAAATTTGATATTTTCCCATCAAGTAATATACGCATGTACGTAATTATCAAATTATGTAGGTTGTATGTGTGGGCACGTGTGTGCATGCATGATATTGATTACATACACACACACACACACACGCACACACACACCACACACACACACACACACCACACACACACAAACACACACAAACACACACACACACACACACACACACACTTACCCTGTGTCCAGTAGTAACCCTCTATGCCTGAACCTAGGATAATCCTCCACTTGTAATTCTGAATATTGTAGACAACCACTTCGTACCAGTTGAGAAAACGTCTCCAATCCATACCTGTAGGGAATAACAGTATTCATGGGTCTACAGGTGTGACACACACACACACACACACACACACACACACACACACACACACACACACACACACACACGACTGCCTGCCCGCCAGTATACATGTACGAACGCACGCATGCACACCCACACACACGTCACAAGTATACACACATACACACACAGACTTGACACAGCAAATATCCACTCACAAAGCCCCATAGGGACTGGCAGCATGGATGGTGACACCCATATTCATGCTGATCATCAGTGAATATTGGTAGGAGGTGTCCAGGTCCAAGTTTTCACCATCACTCTCTAACTCAATGACAACGTGACGTATTCCAGGTTTTGCACACCCCATGGAGGCAAGGGGGGAGGATGTCTTGTTCTTAATAATGGCTTCGTACCTCTTGATCCCACGAGCCAGGATGGCCGAAGATGAAGAGACCTTCACCGAGAAATCAGGATCTATGGCCACCATCTTCTTAGTACTTTCAGATACTTTCCTCGGAGGTGGCCAAATGTAAAGAAGCTCATCTGGTTCTTCTCTGTTCATTTCCAAGTTGAGTTGATCGTCGACATTGGCGTTGAGAGTTCGCTTGATGTCTTCTTCTTCATCTTCAACCGTTCGGAAGTGGGGACCACTTCTCTCCATAGTGTCCGAGGCAAGACCTTGGGCCATGTTGTGTATGTCAGGGAGAGGGTGCCTGTGGTTCTCTCTTCCCTCCTCTTCCTCACTGTGGGGAACATTCCAAGCTGGAAACGGGACAAGAACAGTCATATTAGTGCACATACGTAACATTTGCAGTACAATGAACATTGGATAAGCACCTATGAACGTACGCCGACACTGAACAGAACTATGCATACTATGATTGGTATGAAACTTCTACATCAGACCATATTCCCTAATCCATAACTACAATCACACTTCCTGCACACAAAGACCACCTGTGCATGAGATGACCTGCATACAAAGACCACCTGTGCATGAGATGACCTGCACACAAAGACCACCTGTGCATGAGATGACCTGCACACAAAGACCACCTGTGCATGAGATGACCTGCACACAAAGACCACTTGTGCATGAGATGACCTGCACACAAAGACCACCTGTGCATGAGATGACCTGCACACAAAGACCACCTGTGCATGAGATGACCTGTACACAAAGACCACATGTGCATGAGATGACCTGCACACAAAGACCACTTGTGCATGAGATGACCTGTATACCAAGACCACCTGTGCATGAGATGACCTGTACACAAAGACCACCTGTGCATGAGATGACCTGCATACAGATCACCTATGTATAAGATAACCTGTATAGAAAGACCACCTGCGTATGAGTACTATGAGATGACCTGTACACAAAGACCACATAACAAAGAGCCACTTGGAATTTATAGCCTTGGACCTTCATAGCACCGAACTGCTGATACAAGTCCACGTTATCCTCACATCTATAGACAGGCGACTCAACATTGGGCGGTACTTGTCCGCAACTAACTCAATTCAACCATAGATAACTGGGTCGATGGCACACCCAACAGTCGACAGCGTATAATATTTAATGGGAATCCGATTAGACTACGCTTGAAAGACGCCCATTCCAGCATTCTTACTCGTTCTACCCTACTATACTGGTGGCCGATTATCTCAATCTCTACCCTACTATACTGGTGGCCGATTATCTCAATCTCTACCCCGGCAGCCCAGCAATTCGGGACCAATGAGCGCCTTACTCCCAGTAGAGGAAAAACTAGGTCTCTTACACTTCTTCGACAAAGGAGCCACTTCGTCGAGATCGTCCTTCCTCCACTTCCATCTCAGAAACAGAAGAGCAAGAGTACAGCAAATAATGAAGACAATTATCGTCTTGTTTCTTTTGTCTTTGCGAGAGTGCGCCATTTGTCATCAATAATTTCATAATTGCCCAGAGGCGTTTATATTGGCAATTTAGTGCCATGGATTATACGTAGCGAGAGTGCGCCATTTGGCATCAATACAATAATCGCCCATGGGCGTTTATACC
>OZ026549.1:4839218-4844218 GCA_964020155.1 Chondrilla cf. caribensis | reverse complement strand
ACACATTCAGCTTCACCATACTCATGGCATCAAGGAAGTTGAGTAGGAGTTCCTTCGGTACAAACCGTCTCCTGAGGAGGTATGGAGAAATGGGTGTTATGACGTAGTTAGTTCACTTGACTTACTGGATAACAAGTGAGGGGATGATATGTGTTTATGCAGTGTGGGTATACAAACAATACACACATACCACACACACACACACACACACACGTACTGTGTGTGTGTGTGTGTGTGTGTGTGTGTGTGTGTACGTGTACGTATGTACGTGTGTGTGTGTGTGTGTGTGTGTGTGTGTGCACGCGTGTGATTGCGTTAGCCGCATGTCCCACTTGAAAGGGACATAACTAACGTATGTATATGCGTACATAATATACATACATATGTATATCATGTACATGTACATACCGATTAGACTAAGTGTGGAAATGAAGATAATCAACACAATTAGTAAATGTACATACATGTGTTTATATAGTCTAGATTTAGCATTACACATAATACACCAAATACAGTGAAACTTCTATTACAAACCTCTGAATAGCAGAAACCTCTGTAGTAAGGACACTATTATATGTCCCAGTGTAGTACTGTAGTGTATTGAGTGACCTCTGAATTGGGGACACCTCTGTAATAGGACTAAAATCAAGGTCCCAAAGTGTCCCTAATAGAGTTTCCACTGTATACGCATTTACATAGGCTTATACATTGCATGGCATGGTTTTTAGGGACATCAAGCACGCTAATAAACAGTTCTATTCGCCATAACTCCACATTATTCCCACAGTCAACACTGACAGTACACTGGTCCTACCCTGTGTCCAGCATGAAACCTCTGTGTCTGTAGTCCGGGTGGTCTATGATCTGGATGTCTGAGTAGCGCAAACAGTGCCCATCGATAAGCTGCAGAAGAGTCTCCATGGCATACCTATGGATGCGGAATGTATTGTATGTTTTACTGTGTGTGTGTGTGTGTGTGTGTGTGTGTGTGTGTGTATGTGTGTGTGTGTGTGTGCACGCGCGAATGTGTGTGTTTGTGTGTGTGCACGTAAAGGGATGTTGAGTGTATTGTATGTTTTAATGTGTGTGTGTGTGTGTGTGTGTGTGCACGCGCGAATGTGTGTGTGTGCACGTACATATGTGTTTCTATGTACACATCCATTAATTTGTGTACACACGTGTACAGTACGCAAGAACACAACACATAAACAGACCCATTATCAAATGTAACAAAGTAACAACACACCTGACACCATATACACTGGGAGCCTGGATCTTGACTGCCTTGCTTTTGCTGACGTCAACAGTTAGAATGTAGCTGTAGTCAGTGGCGAGTGACAGAGATTCGTCATCACTGCTGACTGATACCACCACAGCACTGACGGCTGCACTCGTACTGCAAGCCGTGTTACTCTTCGATTGCACCCTCCTCTTGATCAAGAGATCACTGTAGTACTCCAGGGTGACCTTTACAGCCTGACTTTTAGATTCCGATGAAAATGTTACAATAGAGTCAAGAGTGACAGGAGAAGTGTGGGAAGTAGTGAAAACTCTCTGGGGAAGCGGCCATACCCCCGCAATATTGGGGTCAATCTCCTGTGAAAATGTTGTATCGTCTTGCTCGTCTCTTTCTGCTCGAATGATGTCTGGACGAGACCTTGATAGTACGTGTGCCTGCCTCTTTGCCTTGAATTCTTCATTCAGTGGCTTTATCTGGGGTGGGTTTGTCGGCAAATCTGTCTTCTGATTAGGAAGGCTGAAGTACAGAAACCACGTGAACATAACCACGACGAAAATACAAACCATGAGCGGCCGAAAGCGAAGAACTCTAAAACACCTCATGGTACCTACACTTGGAATGCTTCAACCTGTCCAAAAGTTAGAAGTTGACCTGGAACACACGGGAGTTAATTTAACACAGACATACGTAAGGATTCGAAGAAACACGATAAAACTGTTCCAGCATATAGCTAGGACCACAGCCACTCCACACCCGACAGGTAGACTGGAAACCGTCACACAGTGTTCACTGCAGTTCGTGCCTAAGAGGGAATGAGGGGAATTCCCCTCCCAATGCCTGTGTCGTCGTCTATAACACACTTTCCGTAAACATGGCGGAATCCAATAATGAAGGGAACTCCAAGTCGTCTGATATTTTCCTCGAGAAAGTGGCCAAGTTGGGAGAAGAATATACCGTGATGAAGGCAACAGTAGCGGAAAGGCTAGGTTAGTATACATACATATGTAGTGACACGAATAGTACAATGGGTCTGTCCATGGAAACGAAGGGTGGATACTACTGTTAACACTGACTATTTATGGTGTTTCGGTTGAAATATATCCAGATACAGTGGATATCGCATTCTCGGTATACTAGTAAGATGTATTCCAGTGTGTGTGTGTGTGTGTGTGTGTGTGTGTGGCTACATGTGTGTTTGTATACATGTGTGTTTCTGTACGTGTGTACGTGTGCACCTGTGTGTGTGTGTGTGTGTGTGTGTGTGTGTGTGTGTGTATGGCATTTGTCTAAAACCCTGATCAACACTTAAATACAGCTCCACCACGTACATGGTAGGTTTTGTGACCCAGTTGTTGCTGTGTTTCCTGGTTGTGGTTCATATCCTCCTGGTACAGCTTTCTACCATGAATTGAGTGGTTCATAGTACAGCAACACCATAAGTGAAACATTGGAGTTGTTGGAAATGGACAAGATTTGTGGTTACGTACGTATGTGTGTTGTGTACACGGCTGTATAGAATACTGTATGTGTGAGAACATGCATGTGTCCGTGTGTATTTGTGTCTGTGTGTCTGTGTATGTCTCTGTCTGTGTGTGTCACTCTTTCTCTCTGTGTGTGTGTGTGTGTGTGTGTGTGTGTCGTTGTGTCTGTGTACGTCTCTGTCTGTGTGTGTCACTCTCTCTCTCTCTCTCTCTCTCTCTCTCTCTCTCTCTCTCTCTCTCTGTGTGTGTGTGTGTGTGTGTGTGTGTGTGTGTGTGTGTGTAAGTGTGTATGTGTGTGCGTGTGCATGCATGTGTCTGTGTATGTCTCTGTCTGTGTGTGTCACTCTTTCACTCTGTGAGTGTGTGTGTGTGAGTGTGTATGCGTGTGCATGTGCATGCATGTGTATGATGTACAAATGTATCATTACCATGACCATCAACCCGTCTGTATCTGCCACACTACACTTTTGAACACTACAATGATATTGCACATTTGACCCAAGTATGTATTAAAATCTCTGTATGTACATATGTGCGTATGTAGTATGTATAGATAGATACCATTGTAGATACATATATATTCTAGGGCTGGGAATCGGCTGTAATTTTCAAATTGATTATCAGTACATATTAACCGATTGATGTGAAGTGAAGTCCATAGAGTCCTTTTAGAATCTCAGCTACAAAATTGAACCCATGGAGTGAAGATTCTGTGTAATAAGGTGGGGGTGGCTTTTTGTTCTACTCCTTAATCACTTCCTGTGACTAATCGATTTGCTTCCACTATTAACGATAATCAGATTTGAAATGAAAATCGATTGATTAATCGATTAATCGATTAATTGTCCCAGCATCAATATATTCTATAAGATGATCCATTAAACTGGAGGAATGTTGTGATATGACAAAATACCAGAATACAAAACGACATTTTCTTCTTTTTCTTCTTGCCCAGCCTTCCTTCGTAAAGTGTATGGTATCCTGTTCTCTCAGATAGCTCTGTCTGTGGTGATCGGCTCTGTGTGCATGTACGTACCAACTGTTAAGACCTTCCTACAGAATAGGTGAGTGGATTTCAGCTCGTTACAACCTTTCAGCTTGTTACAACAATGTTTCAGCTTGTTACAACGTTTCAGTTTGTTACAGTGTTTCAGCTTGTTACAACAATGTTTCAGCTTGTTACAACAATGTTTTAGCTTGTTACAACGTTTCAGTTTGTTACAACGTTTCAGCTCGTTACAACCTTTCAGCTTGTTACAACAATGTTTCAGCTTGTTACAACGTTTCAGTTTGTTACAATGTTTCAGCTTGTTACAACGTTTCAGCTTGTTACAGTGTTTCAGCTTGTTGCAACATAGTGTCGATTTGTTTGATTTTGGTTGACTTTTTTCCAACTCTGATAATGTCATCACTAAGATTCATGCACACTATTATTCCTACACTATATACAGTACAACTTGCTTAGTATATAAGTACCCAAGTCAGTACATTTTATACCCTGTTAATACTGTACACTCTACTCAGCCCCTAGCTTGTGTACATTATGTTAGTCAATACTGGCAGTAGTATAAAGTACAGTTGGACTGTATACTAGTATAGTTAGTATGTTTTGAATTGTTGTTGATTGTTTGTTTTTGTTTTTTTTCCATCTGCTGCTGTCGCTTGAAGTGATTGGTTTGTGATTGCAGTGACTGTGCTGACCTTCGTCTTGCTCATCCTGCTGATGGCGTTTCGCTATCAAGAACCCCACAACTATTACCTTCTGACGGCTTTTGTGAGTATAGCACTAGTGCAAACTTAGTTGTACTACATCTTTAGTCCACAAATGTCTGTACGTACATGTTCTGTATGTGTGTGTTGTAATGTGTAAAGTATGTGTCTGAAATGGTGTAATATGTGATAGTTACGTATAGTCTGACATGGTGAATTATAGGCACTTTATACTGCAAATATGCGCATAATTCAATACAACATATTACGTATATGCAATAGAAATGTGTTTACTAATTTCCTGCCTTGTTCTCACGCAATTAATCCTAACAATGAAACCTGTCTGGTGAACTGTGCTGTATCACTGACCTGTGTTACATGGCTTATGTACATGCAGTTTTCCCTTTGATCTAACCCTCAACCAGGATACAAGTACACATATGAACATTCATGTGCACACACACACACACACACACACACACACACACACACACACACACACACACACACACACACGTACACACACACACACACACACACACACACATATACACATACGTGCAAAATAC
>OZ026549.1:4816718-4834218 GCA_964020155.1 Chondrilla cf. caribensis | reverse complement strand
AAATTCCTCTCTATTGTAATAAATTTCAGACCTATTGCTTGATAAATCAAAGATATTTGGTGATTTTTCAATCCGCTGCAATTTCCTTATACGCTACATTTAGTCCTTTAAGATGGGAATTTGGATAACCTGGGAGATATTATAATACACCATATCTTCCCTACCAAATTGTGGTAATGTGGGATTTTTCTGAAGGTTTATTTTTGCATTTCTTGCATTTTGGTTTGATTTGTGAAGTCATGTAGCACTTCAAGGAAAATCAAGAAATTGACACTGTAAAATAGTTGTTTTCGACCGGAATCTTAAATTTTCTTCATAGAGAATTTCCCAGTATACAATATCATGTACGGCAGGTATAATTCAGCTTGCGTACGTGTATATGGGATGTGCATACGTACGTGCATCATAGACCTTGATGTGGTATCTTTCCTGCCTCCCCCTTTTTAGATTGAATTTTCATGATAATTTCACCATTCGTTTAATTTGGGAAATATTCTCTTTACCTGTTTCAAACTGGTATTGAGACATTCATTCTTGCACGTTGGAGAGTTGGAATGTTCAAATCCACTTCTAGCCAACCTTTATCTTGAGAACAATTACTGCAGATGTTTGGTGTTGTATTAAGAATTTTATGACCTTATGAGGCATTCAACTCTGGGACCTGTTTTCAAATTCTCACTCCCAGGAAGCATTCTGCTTACATGGGTATCTTTTTAAGAAGACTTTTATATGTGGAATGTTTGTTAAGGCAATGTGCACCATTTATAAGAGAATTGTAGCCTTAGTAATGTCACAGAAGTGTAAGACATATGGCACTCTTCTTGCAAATCCTCTATTCCGTATCACATATGTTTGGAAGAGTAGTTACTGCCGTTATGACCTGTTTTCGTAGACCAAATCGTGTATAAGTACACGTGTTTGTGGTTTTGTGTAGGCGGGTGTTGCCTAGTAACACATTTGTCACCTTCCTTATTTGGTCATCAATTATGTCACGCTTGTTGTGTTAGTTTACAAGCGCACTCGTGCGTTAAAGTGGCCCGGTCTAGCAAATAGGGGCCCACGGGCTTCACTTAATAGCACGGGGCTGATATAAGTGCCCACGGGCGCAAATTAAGAGCCCCTCAAGCACTGTATTTTCTACTTTTGCACATGCAGCAATGTCCTGACATAAGTGCCCAGAATTTTGAAATTCTGGAGGAAAAGCTGAAAAGTGCCATGTGTGACCTAACAAAGTGGATGGATAGTTTGCCTCAGATTGTTACTGTCTCAGACAATGTGTACTCAAGGCGATCTAGAAGTTCTGCAGTTCGACACTCATTGAGATTATCTAAAATTGAACACAGCAGAAAGTTTAATATATCTAGTGTTCCAATGCATGAAGCCGTCTTCTCCAACTTGGAGCCGTACATTGTGCCCATTGGGGGGTACAAACCTGTTCCCAATCAAGCAAGAAGAAAGAAGCAGATTCAGGATCATTCACACTCTTGTTCTTCACGTTCTTCAACAAGAGAATGTAGCAGTGGGGACAGCCGTGCATCAACATCAACATCAACTCCAGTCCAGATGAAGGAGATCTCAATCATCTTGGATAAGCTTCCCTCGCAGAAGTGTGACTCGCTTGCTAGGGGCATTATTGACAGTCTTGAGCGCAATCACGATAGTGATGCTACCACGGATAACGACTATGCTATGATGGAGAATGATGATCCTGAGGATGACAAATTCGACTTGACGAGATTATCGAGCTGTAGTTCTCTGATGAAAGAAGTTGGCAATCTTCCCTTATCATGGGAATCGTGGCATGAGAAGGTTCGGCTCCATGACCACGAATTGGTGTCATTGCCATCGACACCTGAAGCACAAGATGGTGGTAATGAAGGCATCTCAGATGAAGACCGTGTCATCAAGTCGCGCTCTGAATCGCCATCCTTGCTTGACTGTCGTAGAGAAGACGTGATTTTACGAGATGGTGTAGATGTCAAAGCCGCAGGGGCCAGCTTCAGTGATGTGTTTGACAACAGATCAATGGAGACAAACACCAAAATTGTAACATTACAACCTGTATCCACCTACAGCAAATCTCCAGGTGTATTCGAGGATGATCCAATTGTAATATCGAGCTCAAGTGGGGGTCGGTTGGTGTCAACGTCTCCCAGTGACGCACCATTGACTCCTTGTGATGCTCAAAGTGTTCCCTCAAGCACCACTGAAGGTGATGTTGCATCATTACGGTCGAACAGTAACTCACTGCCACCCATGCTCAGTGACGAACCACCACCACTGGTGCACTCGGACAGCAGAAGTGGAACTCCTGTATTCTGTGAAGACGACCAACCAGATCCTGTATGCCAAGTGGGAGAGCAGCCTCCATTACCACACAGTAAGGACTCAACACCATCACCAGTACACCCTAAAGATGATCTAGTTGTGTCTGTAGGCACAAAAGAGGGACCGTCAGCACCTGTATCTACAAAGGGGGGATTACTGCCATCTCTGTATGTGGAAGAAGGGCCTTCAACACCTATGTCTACAGAAGAAGGGCGACCATCAGCTGTGTCTACAGAAGAAGGGCGACCATCACCTGTGTCTACAGAAGAAGGGCGACCATCAGCTGTGTCTACAGAAGAAGGGCGACCATCAGCTGTGTCTACAGAAGAAGAGCGACCATCACCTGTGTCTACAGAAGAAGGGCGACCATCAGCTGTGCCTACAGAAGAAGGGCGACCATCACCTGTGTCTACAGAAGAAGGGCGACCATCACCTGTGTCTACAGAAGAAGGGCGACCATCAGCTGTGTCTACAGAAGAAGGGCGACCATCAGCTGTGTCTACAGAAGAAGGGCGACCATCACCTGTGTCTACAGAAGAAGGGCGACCATCACCTGTATCTACAGAAGAAGGGCGACCATCAGCTGTGTCTATGGAGGAGGGACCATCAAGAGACGAAGGACCATCAATTCATAAACATTTACCTGAAGGGCCTCCATCACCTGTACGTGCCAAGGAAGGACCATCAACACCTGTGTGTGTCAAGGAAGTGTCATTGAAACCTGAATCTCTGGAACAAAGTTCTGTAGCTCCTCTATCGCGGGACCATTCAGTGGATTGTAGGATAACTGGTCCAGTTATAGATCTTGACCAGCTGTCTCCACCCTGTTGTGATAGCGAGATAAGGTGCGTTGACTCCCCAGGTGAACTCGAAGAAGATGACCGATTGTCTCCCAAGTGTATTGTCTCCCCATTGATTGACTCTTCAGATTTCTTCACTGCTGATTCGGAAGAGTTTGTAAGCGATATTGCTTCTCCATTGAAAAACTTACGTGATTGTGCTGTGTCTTCCCCTCTGTCACCTACCAACTTCTGTGACCCCATCACCACCTTGGACTTGACCCACAACTCTCAATCCAACCAAGGAAGTACAACGCATGATCAAGATCACGATTTCACTCTCTTTTCTTACAAGTTTGATAGTACGACAGAAAGTGCTATTCCGTCATCCAATGAACTCTCTTATGTCTCCGAGGACAACAATACGACAACGAAAGATGATACTTCTAAGGAGGTAACTAAATGTAAACCTGACCGCGATTTGCCAATGGAGAAGAATGGCTTGCCTGTTAACGATACCTCTACCGAACACGGAGAACAGCAAGGAGAAAGAGGTGATGAAGGAGACCTCACTTCTTGTGCATTGTCTCTTGTTAAGGACCAATTTTGTGCAAAATCGAAATTGGAGGGATTTGATTCGTCAGGCAACCTCACGTGCACCCCAAGTCAGTCCACCAGATTCAACTCTTCGCAGGGTTCTCTACAGCGGAAAAGTTTGAAGCTTTTGAGGAAGAGGAGACTTAACTCCAGTGTAAGTTCTCTGAGTTCACCGCGATCTGATTTGGACGAAGAAATTGCTCGCATCTCAAGCTCAGAAGCATCCGGAAAATGTCAGAGACTACTCATGTTTGACAACGATATGTCCTTGGAGACTGGTGAGATGGATAGAGATCCCGTTGCTCTGAATAGAAGCAAAGTATCAAAGGGTTCCATTGATTTTGATCAACAAAGCCTTCAAGGTGAATGGAAAGACTCTAGGTGGCGACTGGAACAGAAAGCATCCCTTTCAAGAATGGAAGAAAAATGTGATATTTTAGATGAGACAGGGATACCTGAGATTCCGCAAGAAATAGACAAATCAGAAATTCGAACTGAGCAACTTGAACCCATGGTACAAGGTGAACCAGACGAACCCATGATCACAGGTGAACTGGACGAACCAACATTCCTGGGTGAACTGGACGAACCTGATGAAACCTCCATCCTTGATAAACTTGATAAAATGCCAACGACAGGTGAACCTGATGAAACCAGTGTTCCGAGTGCCTCTAAGGATACATGCGACGTTAGTGTCGGCAATGAAAAGCCACCCATCACCAGCCCTTACTTGACAGATGGTCCACCAGGGATTGGAGTGAAAGAAGAGTTTTCTTCCTTCTCCGACCACACCTATTCTCTCACCACACCTACCAACCACAATACCAATGGAGGCCATGGTACATCTCAGTCAACCAAACAAGGTGCGGTGTGCACCATAGATACTCTAGGCACACACATCCATGTATGCACAAGCACACTGCACAAACATGCACACAAAATGTGTATGTGCACACATTCTACACATGTAGTTCCACATGCACATGCATATGTACATACACAATGCATTTTCATGAGTGTATTCATTCTCACATCATTCCTTTCTGTCCATTTGTCCAGATGTTAAGCATCTTCCTCGTTGCGTGTCCTGTAACAAGCTCATGAGGGAGCGAGGGAAGAAGAAGTACACCAGGTACAAGAAGCACCAGGTCTTGGACGTCCTCCAGTGCAAGGTGAGATGCTGGACTTGTGTATGCCTGCGTGTGCGTGTTCACAGTGAACCCTTTTCACGCGACCATCCTTGGGATGGAGGGCAAGGGTCACATACGTGCATATGTACCTAAGTATGACGTGCACACAAGATCCATCCATGCAGCTGCATGGCTCATTCAATGTCCCAAAGGTCAACGATGCATGTACGTACACCCCTACAACTATGTTACATTAGGCTGTACAAAGTTATGGACACCAACTGTGGATGATTGTATCCATGTAGACATACGTACATGATAGTTATGTCCTAGGTATGCTGCAGCACACCTAGGCAGGATACAACTAACTTGTATCCTGGCGTGGTGAGGGGTGGACAATTTATACTGCAAATATGCGCATAGCTCAATACAACATATTATATGCAATAGAAATGTGTTTACTAATTTTCTGCCTTGTTCGCGCCATTAATCCTACCAATGAAACCTGTCTGGTGACCTGTGCTGTATCACTGACCTGTGCTACATGGCTTATATGTACGCACAGTTTTTCTTTGATCCACCCCTCAACCAGGATATTAGCTGTAGTAGTACATATCATATATACCTGCATACCATTATATTCTATATACACCCAGTACCTACGTATGTACTTTCTTTACATATCTATTTCTGCTCTGTTTGAAGAAATGCTTCAATTTCTACAACTCGGATTCTTTCACGTACGAAAATGGAAAACAGAACGAGTGTCTCATCTGTGGAGAAGGGGGAGAGGTGATTGAATGTGACCGCAGTTGCCCCTACTCTGCCTGTGTCAGCTGTGTGCAGAGGATCGAGGGATCGGAGAGGTGCGCTCACATCCTGGGATCAGACGAACCCTTTGTCTGCTGTGCCTGTGACCCCACACCCATCACCCACTACATCCACCAGTACAAGATGTCGCGGCTCTACAAGGGCTCAGGTGAACAACAGACCAGGTCTGCTCCCAGCAAGACTCGGCGTTTGTCCCATCCTGAAAAATCCCCCCCTCCTAAGAAATTGAAAGTGGTATCTTCAGCCACAGACGGTGTTTCAGCTGAAGAGCAAACTGACAGTAAAGTTGGATTTGATGATGACAGCTCTCTGAGTTCTTTATCAGATGTGGATAATGGTGAAGACCTTATCAAAATTGAAGATATTTTCCCAAAGAGGCAAGTGAAGTCGGATACTTCCCATGTTCCCTTGAATGAGAAGAACCCCTGTGATTCCTCAGACGAAAAGACTGATTGTGTCAGCGGTGGAAAGGACAACATCAGGACGGCACACGGCTCCGATAATGTTGTCCCGTTGAAGAAAGGGGCCGGGATTAAGAGACAGAGATTCACCAACAGGCACCAGTGGTTTAGTGATGATTCTGACAAAGAGGAAGACGGTACTTCAAGCACCAAGGGAGACGACCTCTTAGGGGAAGACGATACTCTGAATGGCAGAGATGGCAAATTGTCAGGGGAAGAAAGTGATGTGGTCAGTGATAGCGGTGGTGATGGTGATAACGGTGGAGATGGTGATAACGGTGGCAATGGTGATAACAACAGTGGGAGTGGGGATGATGGAGGCGAGACCGAAGGACCAGACAAAATGGAAGGTGCCATCGATGAGAAAGTAAAATCGGGGCATGTTTCAAAGAAGAGACGACTTAACGTGTTGTTCAGTGACAGCAGTGATGAGGAGGGCCTGTTTCAACATGTGGAAGTGGTCCACAAACCAGAGGAGAGTGTACAGACGCCAGACAGTGTTAGCAAAGGTGATGATTTTGTTACGGAAAAGTTCATCAGTAGGCAGATAAATCCTGATTCATCTGAAGATTCCTGCGACGAGGAGGAAGACATTGGCAGCAGTAGAGTACCCAAGGGCAAGAAAATAGAGGAAGACAATCTGGAGAAGGAGCTCAAGGAAGAAGAGATGGATGATATATTGTCTTCGGCGCGAGTTACAAAAGACAAAAAATCAAACAGGAGGAAAGAAAAATCTGCCATCAAGCGTGGAAAATACATCATCTTTGAAAGTGATTCTGATCAAACGGAAGATGAAGGAGAGAAAGATGATAACGATATCATTGTGCTGAGTGACACAGACGAGTCAGATGGTGACGAGGAGAAGAAATCTCAGACAGCGAATACCCCAGTGAAGAAGGACACTACCATGAGAAGGAACATCAGGAAGATCATGTCAAGCAATAAACTTGCTCTGGAAACAAGACAGGCTCAGAAAGAGGAACAAGAACGGCACAAACGACTCAAAGAAAGAGTACATTATGACCTGAAGGACCGGATCATCTTTGAGGGTACAGAGGACAAGCCTGTCATCGAAATGAGGAGAGAACTGGTGGTGAAGCTCAAGCCCCACCAGCGAGAAGGAGTGAAGTTTCTTTGGAACAACATCTGTGAAGATTTGAAGACACTACAGGAGACACCGGGCTCGGGTGCCATACTGGCTCACTGCATGGGCCTTGGCAAGACACTGCAGGTATGCATACACCTACACCTACATATGTCATTGTGTTAGTCTGTAGGGGTATACTTGTCCTCATGTCATTGTGTTAGTACTGTACAAATGTGCATGTACATGTCATTGTGTTAGTACTGTACAAATGTGCATGTACATGTCATTGTGTTAGTACTGTACAGGTATACATGTCCTCATGACATTGTGATAGTACTGTATAGATGTGCATGTACATATCATTGTGTTGGTACAGTACAGCAGTGTATTCACGTGTGTCATTGTGGTGGTACTGTACAGATGTGCATGTATGCATGTACATGTCATTGTGGTGGTACTGTACAGATGTGCATGTATGCATGTACATGTCATTGTGGTGGTACTGTACAGGTGTACTTACGTATGTGCATTCGCTCTTATGGCAGTACTTTGTTATAATGTATGTGTGCTGTATACATATGTAACCTGCAAATTCCGGCTCTAGAAGGATGTAGCTACTTATGTACATATAATATGCATGTACATATGCAGTTTGGTGGTCCTGTAAACTGTAGGTAGTACAGTGTGCTAAATGTGTTGTTTAATTATCCTGTCTACTGTACCTATGTATGTAGCTAGTATGTACATATCTACTTACATATGTATGTAGTACCTACGTATGTACGTATGTAGCTAGTATGTACATACGTATTTACTTATGTACGTATGTACGTATGTAGCTAGTATGTACATACGTATTTACTTATGTACGTATGTAGTAGTATGTGCAGTACGTATAATATTATTTACTTGTGTATGTGAGCTACGTATCTGTTATCCTCTGCTCTTTAGCTCATTGCCTTCATTGACACACTGCTCAATGAAGAGGAAACTGGGATCAGACATGTCCTGATAATAGTGCCCAAGAATACACTCTCAAATTGGATCGACGAGTTCAAGCACTGGACTGGAGATGACACTGAATATTCTGTGAGTCCCTGATTGTGAATTACAGTGTACTGCTGCGTTCAGTTTCTGGTGCTGTGAGGAGGGTGTAGGATTTCTTACACTTCTCTACACTCTGCCCTCACTCTCCTTCGTGCCCTAACATCATTGTACATTTGTAAAATCTTTATATCACTCCTTACCTTTATCACACATTCACGCATCACATCCTCCTTCACACATCACATCCTCTTTCACACATTGCAAGACACATTTCCACTATCACACATCACATTCTCACCATCACTCACCACACACACTCCCTCACATTGCATTCTCACCATCACTCACCACACACTCCCTCACTTCACTCCCACTATCACTCACCACACACACTCCCTCACATCACTCCCACCATCACTCATCACACACTCCCTCACATCACTCTCACCATCACTCACCACACACCCTCATGCCCCCCCCCCACCATCACTCATCACACGCTCCCTCACCATCACTCACCCTTCCACTCTCTCATACTCTACCTCAGGTGGTGAACTTCAATGCTCCAGTCGGTAAGAACCACCAGGCTGACCTGATATCAAGCTGGCACAGCAGAGGAGGGGTTGGTATCATCAGCTACACAACATATCGCAATCTCACCTCAGAAAAGGGAAAGATGAGCAGAAGGAGAAGGGAAATATTGGCAAAGTGTCTGAGAGACCCAGGTACATGCAGTTAGATGTCTAGGGAACACACACACACGCACGCACGCACGCACACACACACACATCCATGTCAATACACACATGCTCTTGGTTATTGTGAATATGTCATGCGTATATACGTACATGCATGAATGATTGAATACAGAATTGTGTCTCTGACTGCATCAGGCCCTGACATTGTCGTCTGTGACGAAGGGCACCTTCTAAAAAACTGCAAGTCTGCCCTGTCTCTAACTGTGAACCAGATACGGACTAGGAGAAGAATAGCTCTCACTGGGACCCCACTGCAAAATAACCTGCAAGAATGTGAGTGGTGTGTGTGTGTGTGTGTGTGTGTGTGTGTGTGTGTGTGTGTGTGTGTGTGTGTGTGTGTGTGTGTGGGTATGGCATACATATGTATATGTACGTACACATGTGCATACATAGTTACTGTATTTCTTACCCTCTGTGTACATGTCACCGATGTATGTACACACGTGCATGTACGTACACTCCATATTGCATGTACACTCCATATTGCATGTACACTCCACATTGCATGTACACTCCATATTGCATGTAAACTCCATATTGCATGTACAATCCAAATTGCATGTACACTCCACATTGCATGTACACTCCATATTGCATGTACACTCCATATTGTATGTGCTCATGTGTGCAGATTACACAATGGTCAACTTTGTAAAGCCAAACCTTCTGGGTACACTGAAGGAGTTCAACAACCGTTTTGGTAATCCGATAAAGAACGGACAGTGTAGAGATGCCACAGCTACTGATGTTCGTACCATGAAGAGAAGAGCCCATGTTTTGAACTATCTACTCTCCAACTGCGTCCAAGTACGTACGTCAGACCATTCTTAAGTGTGTATGTGCATGTGTGTTAATATGCATTCATGCATGTACATGTCACAACTTTACCAACAAAAATGTGTACGTATTTGTATGTATGCATGTATAATTGTAATTGTCATAAGCTTCACAGCACATACAGTTGAACCTCCACAATCTGATTGAATAATTGGTAGTAGCTGTTCACATTTCACTGGTAGATTGTCTTGTTCTGTAGAGGAAGGACTACAGAGTGTTGACGGAGTGTCTCCCGGGAAAACATGAGTATGTGGTGAAACTGAGACTGAGCGAGGTGCAGGAGAGGCTGTACACCACAGTCCTGGACGAGAACAGGTCCAGCGGTGTCATGGGTGTGTTCAGGACATTCCAGATTTTTATGAGGGTGAGTGTGTTGCATGTACGTACATACTGGCAATGCGTGAGGTGCACACACACATGTACAGTGAATTCTCATTAACCCACCACCACTTCATCCACCAAACCCTTTAATCTGCCACAATTTCCCAGTACCAATATAATGTACAAGTACCAATGAATATCCAGTTAATCCACCATATTCTTTGAAAACGCATTGCGGTGGATTAACGAATATTCACTGTACCCCCTACACTGGTATGATTTGTTTTGTTGTTGCCATAATACATGTACACACACTTTTGCAATATGCCTGTCTTCTGCTCCCACCCCGCATGTGCTGGTCTATCGAGCAGATCTGGAATCACCCTTGGATGTTAAAACTCCATAAACAACGCATCGAAGAGGATCTCAGTGACAGTGATAGTGACCTAGGCGGTTTCATCTGTGACGATTCTGATGTTGAAGAGGAGCTTGCAGCTATGGAGTCCAAGTGTAAGATGAAAAAGAAGATGAAAAAAGGGAAATCATCTCGTCCGGCATCCCGATCCTCCACCTCCAGTACCCCGTCCAGCGTTTCAGTGGAACACTCCACTGCTCCTATCACCGTGGTTACACTGGATGATGAAAACACACCCAACTGCTTGCCCAATGGTCCTGATTCAATGGAGGGCAATTCCGATCAACCTGCTTCTCCTCAGGAATGGTACGACAGTATACTCACCAGTGATATGGAATACTCGGTCGAATTGAGCGCTAAGTTGATGTTTTTGAAAGAGCTGCTGCAAGAAACAGAGAATCTCGGAGAGAAGGTTCTTCTGTTCAGCCAGAGTTTACTCACTCTCGACATCATCGAGCACTTTTTGAAGACAGAGGAGTTTGGTGGTCTCACGCCTGATCTGGACTACTACAGGTTGGATGGTAGCACTGCTTCACAGGACAGGGAGACCATGACCAAGCATTTCAACAGAATCGGCAACATTAGGTAATTGTGCACCTACTGTATGTACTGTGTGAGTGTACACATTTATGTGAAACGCATGCATACTGTATGTACAGTAGGTGCATGCATATCCTACATACATACACTACACATATTATGAACTAATAATAGTCATGTTCGTACTTACATATGTGCAAACCTATGCATATACTGTATGTATGCATATGTGTGTGCTTACATATGTACATACGTATGTACGTGCATACATGCACCTGCACTCCTATGCAGATACATGGTGTGAGTGGGTACATGTATGGATACATGTGAACATACGTGCATACACACACATACATCCATGCACAAGCCTTCGAACACGTTATTATATACAGTACTTACAAACACACCATTCACAGTAGGCTGACCACACATAAGTATGTACTTCCTTCATTTCTGCAGGCTGAAACTCTTTCTGATCTCCACCAGGGCTGGAAGTTTGGGGATCAACCTTGTATCTGCCAACAGAGTGGTCATATTTGATGCTTGTTGGAACCCCTCTCATGACCTACAGGCAATTTTCAGGGTATACAGGTTTGGCCAAACAAAGCCTGTGTTCATCTACAGATTGATAGCAAAGGTGCAGTTTGTAGAATTTATAAAACCTCAATTCCAATGTGTGTGTGTGTGTGTGTGTGTGTGTGTGTGTGTGTGTGTGTGTGTGTGTGTGTGTGTGTGTGTGTTTGTGTGTGTGTGTGTGTTTGTGCGTGGGTTTGTGTGTGTGTGTGTGTGTGTGTGTGTGTGTGTGTGTGTGTGTGTGTGTGTTTGTGTGTGTGTGTGTGTTTGTGCGTGGGTTTGTGTGTGTGTGTGTGTGTGTGTGTGTGTGTGTGTGTGTGTGTGTGTTGTGTGAGCATGCATGCAGTGCTTTGTGTGTGTGTGTCTCGGTGTGTATGTCTGAAGCTATATTATGTACATACAGTACAGTTACGTACATGTGTTACAATTGCATAGTTTTTGTTGCTATTGTTGAATTCAGGGCACCATGGAGGAGAAGATATACGATCGTCAAGTCACAAAAGAATCAACCGCTCTGAGAGTCATCGATGACAAGCAAATTGATCGCCACTTCTCCAATGCCGACCTACAGGACATTTTGAAGTACACACGTCCTGATCTATCAGAAGCAAACACAAAGGAAAGACCTCAGGTGTGTTCTGCACATGCAAATAATCACCCATCATGTGCAAACATGCGCGCATGTTCACACACACATTTGCATGCGCACACACACTCACAGTGTACACATACTCATTGGTGCATGCATGTACGTACACATGTACACACACACTCACATGCTTAATAACACATGCACACACAAACATACGTATACATACACTTCTGACATGTGTATTTGAGAGTCTCGTTGGTTTCCTACTAATGTTGTGTTGTTGTTCTCAACACGAACACCCACATAACAATGTAGAGAGGTCTCAAATTGTCTCAAGCTGTTTAGCCATGTTGTTATTATGGCTTCAACTACCTGCAGTAACTTGCAGTAACTTGATATACGTATGTATGTATATATATTGTTGGAATGATATTGCAGCTGTTCTAACAGTGTATGTTCATTTTTGTGGTCTAGTTTACATACTGATATGTGTATGTATGTGAGTCTACAAATGTACAATGTGTACATATCTCATGACTTTCTACACTATTAGAGCCATTCAAGGCCACCATTCAATATCGATCTACAGTGAATACTCGTTAATCCGCTGCAATTTGTTTTCAATGAATATGGTGGATTAACAAGTTTGGCAGATTAACTGGATATTCATTGGTACTTGTACATTATATTGGTACTGGGAAATTGTGGCTGATTAAAAGGTTTGGTGGATAAGGCGGTTGCAGATTAGCGAGAATTCACTGTAATTGATACCATACATGTGCTGTATCTTGCTAGTGATACCACATTTTCCCCACACTTGCAGGCGGATCCAGTGTTTTGTACCATCTTGGACCACTTGCAGCCAACGTATTTACTAATGTATCACAACCACGACTCGCTTCTTGTCCACCAGCAGGATGAAGAGCTCTCGGAAGACGAGAAGGGCAACGCTTGGGAAGAATATCAGAACATCCTGGAGGGGAAGATGTATTACATGACTGCCAACTCTTCTGTACAGCCCACTCTGCTTCCTCCCGTAGCAGATGGGAATCAGCAATTGATGCCTCACATAAGTGGCGCTGGTCAATCTTCTTCCCACTTCCAGTACCAGCCACACGCTAACCCCGGGTTGTCGAGGAGTCAACCAACCACATTTGTTTCCCACAAGTCGCTGTCCACACCTCAGCAAATGTCCTTTGCCAACGAATGGATAAAGATTGTTCATCACCTGCAACAGTACTTAGTAGACGTGGACCACTTACTAGAGGAGGTCAAGGTAGTGCAGATGGACAAACACAGAGTTTTGCAGATCCAGGCAGAGATTAAGAAGAAAATTGACCAGAAGTACTACAACTTGATGGCAATCAAACAGTATATCGACCAGCTCACAGCTATCCCCAGTGTTCAGGGACACCCCTTACTCTCAGAGCTGAATTTTGCCTACAGCTCGGCCTACAGGTCCTGGAGTGACTACAAGGCCAAGTATGCCCCTTGATCTCAGGCATACGTATGTTCAGTTATTGTTTGTTGTGTTTGTGTTTTTACAGTCTATCGATTCATTTGATTTTCTCAAACTATTGCAAAATTTGCCCTTGTACGTACGTATGTGTACTTAAGGGTTTAATGAACAATTTGGCATGTTTTACTAGTATTTGCGTACATTTAGATCACGTGAATAACCATAGAGCCTGCCATTTTGCGCGCTACGTTGCGCCTTTCGAGTACGTCTAAGAAGTACCATAATATTATCAATAATGTGTTGAAGTTTCACGGGTGAACAGCGATATAACATGATCAATTACTGTGGTACGACCAGTCGTTCAACGGTGACGGTCGAAAATGACTGAGAATGGTCAAACAAAGGCTATTCAATCCACTCGCTCTCTTACAAAGGACAAAAGACAGAAGAACCCGATTTCGTAAGTGATCTTGCATCTACCATACCGTTACGTATATATGTATGTAATTGATCATGATTAGATAGTTGTACGAAATTCTGTTCGGGATATTATGTTAGGTTTTATTTTGTAACACGTCGTTGTTTCTTGATTTGAATGATGATTGGTGTCTCTCTTTTTCGGGTATATCACAGGCGTTGTGGTAAGTATCCATAGGTTGAAACATAGATACTCTATATACTATCTATGGTTGAAATAAATATTTGCCCCTTCGCGTTTATACCGGGATACGTAACTTGGAATTGACTACTGATACAAGTTCATCTCGGGTTAATTCTCCATATAGAAAAACTTTACTGATACTTTAAGCTGATTATGCTCCATAGTGGCGATGCAATAAATCATCTATAATTATGAGTAAATAATTAAAACAGTTCGCGATCGAGCAGGGCGGTAACGTTTCCGCCTCGGGGCGGTTAGTAAAAAATATATTGTACTGTAGGTGTTACTAAAAATTGGAAATTAAAATCAAAAGTGTGGTCGAAACATTACTCTGCAGTGTCCATGGTGCTAAGGGTTAAATAGGATATTTCAATAGAATGGAATTTTGCTGCCACATTTTACCCGATTGATAAAATGTGATAGCGAAATATTATACCATCATTCCGGAAATTAATGCGGTATTTTATAAATGCGAACTTTGCATGTGAATTCTCCGGGACATAATTTAGAACACCATTTTTAAGTGCACATTATTCGTTTCTGGTGTTCAAAATGGCGTTGTGCATTTTTATAATAGCATTTATAAAATTCTACTCCAGACTGATTTGGATGATTCGTATTATTTTAATCACGCATTATTTTCTGGAATTATGGTAGTCCTGTGATATTCAGAGGTCAATTTTACCATGACACTACACCGGACCAATACTAGTGGTTGCTAAGGGTTGTCCAATTGCAAAGAAACACATTCTCTCGAATATCCTTCAGGTTTAGGATACAAGAACCTGTAGAATCTGTCTAATACGGCTGCATTGTTATTGGTAGAGGCCTTTTTGATGGGTCAGGGGTGATCTGATTGAACCATAATACGTATACCAATTGGGCAGGCTATGTGATTTCCTTGTTATTTCTCCCTTTGTACTGACCAGTTCTTTCGATGTCGTTGTGGGCATAATAAAAGGTAATATTGGAACTGGGATCTTTGCTCTTCCTCTGGCATTCAACAAGGCTGGATATGGGGTGGGTATCCGTGTGATACATGTGAAGTGGCTATGTGAATGCATGCATACATACACACACACACACACACACACACACACACACACACACACCTCTATGTGATACGTGTGAAGCAATTATGTGAATGCATGTACGCGTACACACACACCTACACACACACAGAGGCACATACATGCACAAACACATACATTGTGGTGTAGTGAATCCATATCGTTGTCTACTCTCTCTATTTACATGTATGTAGGTTGGTAGTTTACTTCTCCTCACTGTTGCTATAATAGCTGTACACTGTATGTTGCTATTGGTTTCGTCGGGACAGGCTCTGAGTAGAAGGTGTGTACAAGGACTACATATTCAATTCAAACTCTCCAAGTAATGAGATGCATAAGTTGTACCACCCTCTAGTTACCGGGCTTGGAAACAATAACTCCGCTTACTATAGCATGTTAACCAGCTCGGTCCAATTAAAAATATCATTTTTTGCATTTCCTATGAACCCTGCTAAAAGGTGGTACAACTGTTACATGTATGTGGGTGTGATTGGTACGATATATTATATTGTATATAGTATGGATGTACCACATATTATATATTACAGGATTTTTATTTTGTTTCAGATTTGAATTTGATGCACTGGAGTACGGACAGGTGTCTGAGATGGCAATTCTAAACTTGAAATGGGAATACGTCGACCTAGGATGCTGTAGAATCGAAATGGCAGGATTAGGAAAATTATTTAAGTACTTAAATATAATAATATTATTGTGTGTGTGTGTGTGTGTGTGTGTGTGTGTGTGTGTGTGTGTGTGTGTGTGGAGAGAGAGAGAGAGAGAGAGAGAGAGAGAGAGAGTAGGCCATCCATAACAATACCTAACATAACCTATCTATAGGTCTCCTTTACTAACTGTACATGAATAATATGGAGTAACCACTAACCTGGAATATACTGGGTAATGATGGAGCTACTTAAGTACATTATGCTAGAACCTCAATTTTTAACTCTAAAATATAATTATTTAGTTAATTATATTAAAATGTACGTCCTTATATGCATCTGAATTGTAGAGAACTAATTCTTCATGTCATTGGTCTCTCTCTTTCACACCTTAGGAGAGTAGTAAGGATCTTTCTAACAATTACTCAATTTGGCTTAAGTACAGTTTACATTGTATTTGTAACTGGAACTCTTCATTATGTAAGTCCTCTGTTGTCGATGCATGCATGCTTATGTATCCACATATTTACTGGGTTTAAAATCTGTTTTGTTGCAGCTGGTTTCTTCAATCCCGTACATCGAGTACGACATTGATATTCGACTTTGGATTCTAATCCTTCTGGTCCCATTTGTGCTCATCACGTACATTAGAGACTTGAGGACACTATCACCATTTGTGACAGTAGCCAACCTCTGTCTGTTGTTCGTAGTGATTGTTATCATCTTTGATGCCATCAGTCGCTTTGCCACCCAGCGTGCTGCAGTGAACTGTCAACAGCAGAACTACACACTGGATCCAAGTCATGCTATGATTTGTGGAGTCAGTCTTTGGCCGCTGAGTGTGAATGACCTATTCATCTTCTTTGGTCTGGCGGTGTTTGCATTTGAAGGTATTGCAATTGTCATGCCTCTTGAGAATAAAATGGCTGAACCACAGAAATTCAAGCCCACGCTCATTGCTGGGATGTCCACTGTTACTTGCGCTTATTTTACAGTGGGTTTGATTGGATACTTTGCATATGGAAAGTGTGCCAATGCAAATTTAACACTGGATCTACAGTCAAACAAAATTTGGTTGAAATCGTGAGTTGTGCAATTTTTGTATAATATTTTTCTAGGTTCAAGCATGTGTGCTCGCATTCATACATGCATGCATGCATATGCCTGTGAGTGTACATGTGTGCTGTATATAAGGTGTGTGTATATTTGTGTGTCTGATAAAAAATATGTATTTATTCAAAGTTCAATTTATCATTGCAATATTTGCAGTTATCTGTATGACAATGTATATACAGTGTATGTATGATACTTCATCTCTCCCTCACAGGTTGTACCACATAGCTCAATTG
>OZ026549.1:4791718-4811718 GCA_964020155.1 Chondrilla cf. caribensis | reverse complement strand
TGATCTGTTATCTCTCCCTCACAGGTTGTACCACATAGCTCAGTTGTACATTGCCTTCACTATATTTTTGTCACACGCTTTACAATTCTATGTTCCAATGGACTTCATCGAACCTCCAATTCTACTGAAGCTCAAGTTGTTGGATACAGAGAATAACAAGAGGAAGAAGGTGTTGAGGTATCTAGTCCAGGTGGCAATAAGGACATCTTTTGTCATCATTATGTGTAAGTCATCATTTATCATCTTACTGTGTGTATGGGTGAGTGTGATTGTCCGTACATATGTACTAATGTATGCACATACACTTGTATTTCTGTACTTGGTTGCTTGTATGTGTAAATGACAAAAAGTACACCCTTTAACTGTTTTTGATCATAGTGGTTGTCCGTTGCACCATTTCTACCTGAAACCGTTAGTAGAATTCCCATTGCTAATGGGACCGTTCACTATGGGCTGATTTGGAATGTGGTCCTTTACTGAAGTTGAACTAAATAAATGTAGAGCTATGCATTACAGGAATGTCCAGGACTGGAATAAAGCGGTCCTATTAGTGAGGAGGTCTCATCACAAAGACAGTCTTCAAGTGGCACTTTACTGTATTTCCCACTGTTTTCTGGTGATAAAATGCCTAATATTATGCACTTTGACCTCGAAGTCAATTAGACACTATATACTGCTATAGCACAGCTAGGAAGGATATAGCTGTGTGTGCATATTATTATATATTGCATCACTGTATGATGTTTTGCATCTGTTTGCTGTAGGCGGAGTGGCACTCGTAGATCCCAAGAGTTTGGGAGACTACATTTCTCTGGTCGGTGCCTGTGCTGGCTCCTCTCTTGCCTTCATCTTTCCCCCTCTTCTCCACATCTTGGTGTTTGCCGGGGGTGACACATACCACACGGACATAGGGTGTGAATTTGAAAGATCCATTGACATGAACAGGAATGACGATGACAATAGGGACGTCTTCTCCAGGAGGACTGCACCTTGGCAATGTGTCTACAAGATGCTGTGGATAGGGAAAGATGTGGCTATTTTTCTTTTTGGTATCGTGGGAGCAGTCTTTGGTACCTACTCTACTATTGCAGACATGGTGAGCCATTTCGATGAGTCGTCTTTACTGAAGGAATGCAGTGGGGCGTGATGAGCTATTTAATCTACAACTTTGTTATAACTTAGATATTTATATTATATAAATATAGATATTATAGTGGATTATTATATGAACTCTTTTTTCAGTTATTGTGCAATTATCTGATGTAAAGATTTCTGACAGAAAGTTGATGGTAATATATACGTATAAGTGACTCTATAATATTTTGGTACATTAAAAATGGAGAACCTGCAGCCGTATCACAACGATCAATCTGTGAACTATATGCACTATGTCATAAATGGATTCATGCATAGATGGTAACAATGACACGTAGACGGGTATATCACACGCACCATAGATGTACTATAGACACTTTAAACTATGTAACGGTTACGTAGTTTAGAGTGTCTATGGATGTACGTACTGATAAAATTAGTGTATAGGAAAACTAGCTGTGTACGTGACTGTGCACGTGTGAGTCACATGATCTCAACTGCACCATGCTGAGCCCAAGTCGATAGTTGAGGATCATTCTTTACATGCAGTTGTGGTGCCGCCTTCGATAGAGCCTGGTTGTTGTTGTAGGTATAGATTACACCGCCTCCTTCTGGTTAATGATAGATGTAGAGCAATATGAGCGGCGGTTACGGTAGCATTGACTCAACTTCGGGAAGTCCATCATTGGAAGAAGATGGCCGGGCGATGAAGGCCATCCAATCCACTCTTACACTGACAAAGAACAAGAGAACGGAGAACCCAACCTCGTGAGTGATGCTAGGAGTTGAGGCCTATAACCAATGGGCACAATGTCGACGAACTCCCTAGGGCAGTCCATTCTTCACAGGAGACCCCAAGTGTCCGTGTGTGGGGAACAGGGTGATTTGGGTCACCTGATCGACCATTTACAGCCTTAGAATTCGGCCATTGATTTGAATTCATGTCTGCGATATCTCAACACGTTGGGTACTGATGAGGTTGCACGGTAAAACTCGACACACTTCTTCGAGGTTAGGGTCAGGGTCAGGTTCGACATTGTAAGGATACTGACAAACTACCAAACTTGCAAGACCTCCCTCTCTATTCAGCCCTGTAGGCTCTCGTTGGGGTGGTCTAAGCTGGATAATCCATGGTGTTGTCACAAATCAGAATACATGTACATACATAGCAGCTTGACCTTCAAAGACTCATCTCTTGTACTCTTATTCAATGGCTATTATGACTAAGCTCTATCTATCATTTTTTTCAGCTCTCTGGATGCCTTCGTGACCATTATTAAGGCCAATGTTGGAACTGGGATGCTTGCTCTTCCTCTGGCATTCAACAAGGCTGGATATGGGGTGGGTATCCATGTGACGAGCTGTAATGTGAATGTACACACACTAACACACCGAGATGTGTACACACGCATATCCATACAGACATGCGTGTGTGCAAGTACACACACACACATACACACACACAAACATAAACATAACACACATACATTGTGACACACACACACACACACACACACACACAGGCACGCACGCACACGTACACACACACATTACACACACACGCACACACACGTGCACACACACACACACACACACACACACACACACACACACACACACACACACACACACACACACACACACACACACACACACACACAGTAAACACTGTAGTAGGAAGGGACTATATTCTATCTTTCCTTGTACTGTATAGGTTGGTTGTGTATTCCTCATCTCCATTGCTATCATTGCTGTGCACTGTATGTTGCTGTTGGTGGCATCAGGACAGACTCTGAGTAAGAGGTCAGTTTTGATCATCTTGATTGTTCCAGTTTCATAACACTGTGATCATTAATCTCCAGATGATATCATAATTCCTCAAGCTACACATTCATATGTACGTGTGGTGTATATTCATTTAATGAATTTGAATGTTTCAATGATTATGAGGAGCAGATGCACATACCTACAGCGAAGCCTGTATATAATGACAACCAAAGCAACCAGTAATAGATGATATCCAAAGACAAGTGGTCTTTATACAGAAGCACCTCACTCTAATGGAGTTAATATAGTGGGTAGTTATATAATAATATTGGTCACTCAGAACTAGTGGTCTTTGCTATACAAAGCCGAAACGTGCTTCACTGCAGTTGAGTTAACATATTGTATGTACGTACATGGGTAGTTTGATCGTGGTCACTTAGGACAGATGGTCTGGTCTTCATAGCTGGTCCCATTGTACGTTTGTATCTGATTGGATGTTACAGTATGTGCCACCACTATTGTGAGATAGTGTATAGCCGCACACATGCGTACCTTCCATTAGACTTGGAATCCAAGCACTGGAGTATGGTCAGGTGACTGAGATGGCATTTCTGAACTTGAAAAGAGAGCGTGTCAATTTTGGGTGCTGTAAAGTCAAAACGTCAACTCTTGGTACCTTGTCCAAGTGAGTTCTTCATGTCTTATGATCTCACTGGGATGTAGTTCATTGTGTAAGGGAACCTTGAGTGAGCTGTGTGTACACTGATGATGATATTGTGTACATTATGTGGACAGCAGAACCTCAAAATTGAGACCATTTATGGTACCAGGCACACTTCAGTAATTATGAAGTGGTGCATGCGTTTGTCTAGAAACAGAATGATCCTCCATTTTAATTGTTGCGCAACAGAGTTTCCTCTCATATCCTTGTCTTGTTATTCTACCCCTGACTACTCCCCTATTGGGGGATTACCCCGGGCTGCACTAGAACTTTAAAGTGCTGTCCAAGTCACACCAAGTCTTAGGGTTAAAGCATTAGCATGAGGACATGTTAGCCTATTATGCAACTGATTTGGTTGAACTACCTATGGAGGTGGTTTGAAACCATTTTAAGACCAATGTCATAAGCACTTCAACAGTCTAGTATTGTCTACTTCAGTCTCAGCTTAATTCGTAGAAGCTGAGAAGCATGATTGAATACTACATTCAGTCTATCTGTTTATTTTCTGCTGCAGGTTAGTTGTCAACATCTTCCTGTCAGTGACTCAGTTTGGATTTAGTACAGCGTACTTGGTCTTCGTTGCCGGAACACTACATTATGTAAGTCTTCTTGTCCTGTGTGTGCAGTAGAGCCTTCCAATTGAGACCACCAGTGCATGGGACCATTTGAAGTAGTCCCAATTCTGAGGCGGTCTTTATTGTTGTATTGAATGTGTGTAGAGAAAAGATACAGTCAAACTTACTTAGTAAGTACCTTGGAGGGCACACAAAATCTGTACTTCTTATCAGAGGTACTTTCTATTAGTGATAGTGATATGGTGTACTAAGACGATATTCATGTTAAGAGTTCACCCTCTGTGAATGTGCATAATACACATCAATTTGTCATCTGTTCTGTGTGATTGTATCTTACTGCAGTTAGTGGCTCATGTTCCATACATCGAATATGAAATTAATATTCGATTCTGGGTTCTAATCCTTCTGGTCCCATTTGTGCTCATCACATACATTAGAGACTTGAAGACACTATCACCATTTGTGACAGTTGCCAACCTCTGTCTGTTGTTCGTAGTGATTGTCATCTTCTTTGATGCCATCAGTCGTTTAGTCACCCAGCGTGCTGCAGTGAACTGTCAACAGCACAACTACACACTGGATCCAAATGACGCTATGATCTGTGGAGTCAGCCCATGGCCACTGGTTTTGAATGAATTATTTATCTTTTTTGGTGTGGCTGTGTTCACATTTGAAGGTATTGGATTTGTATTGCCTCTCGAGAACAAAATGGCCAAACCGAAGCAATTCAAGCCTATACTCATTACTGCGATGTCCACTGTTGCTACTTTGTATGTTGCGATGGGGCTGATTGGCTATTTGGCCTATGGAAAGTGTTCCCAGCCAAATTTGACACTTAACCTAAACTCAGATGTCATTTGGTTGAAATCGTAAGCCTGTGCTTGTATGTGGGGTTGCATATAAGACGTTGAATATTGTACTTGTTGTGTGTGTGTGTGTGTGTGTGTGTGTTTGTGCTTGTGTGCATGTGTACACTTGTGTATGTGCTTGTAAATGTGTGTGTGTGTGTGTGTGTGTGTGTGTGTGTGTGTGTGTTCACGTGTGTATCCCTGCTTGTATGTGTATATACATGTCTGTGCACTTGTAATCTGTCATCTCTCCCTCACAGGTTGTACCACATAGCTCAGTTGTACATTGCCTTCGTTATTTTCCTATCAATCGCTTTACAATTCTATGTTCCAATGGACTTTATCGAACCTCCAATTCTACTGAAGCTCAAATTGTTTGATACAGAGAATAACAAGAGGAAGAAGGTGTTGAGGTATCTAGTCCAGGTGGCAATAAGGACATCTTTTGCTATTATTTTGTGTAAGTCATCTTACTGTGTGTATGAGTACGTATGTGTGTTTGCCGATACATATGTACTAATGTATGTACATACACTTGTATTTCTGTACTTGGTTGCTTGTATGTGTAAATGACAAAAAGTACACCCTTTAACTATTTTTGATCATTACATAGTGGTTGTCCGTTGCACCATTTCTACCTGAGGCTGTTAGTAGAATTCCTATTGCTAATGGGACCGTTCACTATGGGCTGATTTGCAAGGGTGTCCTTTACTGAAGTTAAACTGATGTAGAGCTATGCTTTACAGGAATGTCCAGGACTGGAATCAGGCGGTCCTATTAGTGAGGAGGTCTCATCACAGTCTTCAAGTGGCACTTTACTGTATTTTCCACTGTTTTCCGGTGATATATAATATGTACACTTTGCTCTTGGAATCAATTACACACTATATATCACTATATAGTGTACTATATATACTATATATATATAGTGGCATATAGTGTATATACACACTATATATACACTATAATATAGTACACCTAGGAAGGACATAACTTTATGCACACACACACATGCATATTATAGTATATATCACTGTATGATGTTTATTTGTATTTTGTAACTGTTTGCTGTAGGCGGATTGGCACTAATAGATCCCAAGAGTTTAGGAGACTACATTTCTCTGGTCGGTGCCTGTGCTAGCTCCTCTCTTGCCTTCATCTTTCCCCCTCTTCTCCACATCATGGTGTTTGCCGGCCATGATACAGACGATGCAGACCTAGGGTATGAATTTGACAGGTCTACTAATCGGAAAAAGAATGATGAAGGTTATAGGAACGTCTTCTCCAGGAAGACTACACCTTGGCAATGTGTCTACAAGATGCTGTGGATAGGGAAAGATGTGGCTATTTTTCTTTTTGGTATCGTGGGAGCAGTCTTCGGTACCTACTCTACTATTACAGACATTGTGAACAATTTTGATGAGTCGAGTGTAATGAAGGAATGCAGTGGGGCGTGATAAACTATTTAATTCACAATTTCATTATGAACTGTGCAGTATTTAATGTCATGTCATTAACAGGCCAAGATGCACTTAGTCTGGACTGCTACGACCGTCTTTCTTCTAAACGCCTCCCGCCCAGGGCGCTTGGTGGGACGGTCATAAGATGTACTGTGTCATTTCAATTACATCAGATAATAGACCGATTGCGCATTGACATCATCCTTTCCGGTCATGAAGACCGGAAATGGTCGCGAAGGGTGTTCGTCGTATAGATTCTCATAGTAAGATGCGATACCTTACCATATTGTAGTAATGGGTCGAAAGGAAAGGGGTCAAAACTGACCGATGACGAGCACTGAAACAAAGGCCACTTTTCGATCGACTTGTACTCTCGCAAAGATCGAGAACGCTACGTTGTGTGTGAGCGATCATACTTATTCATAATATTAGTCTAGATCTGGAATGTATGTCCTCACTAACCAGACAAACGCAGATCATTATATATGGGACGAGTATGCTGTAATATCATGCCGCTTCAGCTATTGACCATGGCATTCAAGCCCAGTTCGTACCGTATGTCAGCCCGTCACAAGTTGATATACCGATGCAATTAACGATTAATTGTTTTAAATTACTGAAATCATTACTTGAAAGCATCTATTTCATTTAATTTAGAATCTAACGGTCATGCAATGTTGATGGTACCACTTGGTGAGTGGTTCGAAAGGAGAGATATCAAAATGGCCCATCGCGACGATGACCAACCGAAGGCTATTCGATCCACTTACACTCTCACGAAGAACAAAAGAAAGGAAAACCCTACGTCGTGAGTGATCTCATGCTATGGACTACATGAAAGTATAAAATAGACGTTTGGTTCCCTATATTTATAATTCTAGAATATGATAACCACAGACATTATATCGCTGTATAGACTCGAGCTTAGTATTAAAATGGACATAATCTGTTACTGCATGTAGTAGTATCAATCAATCAATCAATCAATCAATAAGAAGTGAAAATAAAAAGTTTTCCGCGAACGACAGTGAATACGGTGGCACCACTTTTGGAGAACCCCTATAATATACGCGATTTGCACCTGCTGTCACCTGAAGTTGCATCCAGGTCCGCCTTAAAAAATGCACTTCACTTCTTATTTGGTCGCAAATCGTCATCCCACAGCCTTGCCAGGTACTGCCAAGCCCAAGGCACTTCTCACTGGACTTGTTTTCAGCTGTATTTGTGCTTGGTGTTAACCCTGTGTCCAAGGCCACATCTAGTTAGGACAACTCCCAGGTATTTCTTTTTAATAGTAGTTAGCTACTTCCTAACTGGATTTTTGTATCTTATTGTTACTTTTTGATCAGAGTAATACTACATGTGAACAATATTATTAAAGTGCATCACGTCAGAAGATGCTAGGACACGGAAGGGTCCAAAGCAGCACTACACACGATATCATGCACAAGAAAACAATAAATATGCTAATGAGTAATAGGTTATGTACAGTACAACTCAAAACGGGCACACCACATAGAGCTAATACAACGCATAATACTGTTATTAGAACATACTATGGATAGTATAACAGCAGTCTGCTCCTGCACAATTGTCTCTTCGGGCAAGTCTCGCAATATTGGTGCTGTAATCAGGGGCTGTCTGATGTGGTCGCAGGCAGGATACTGCAGTAGCCTGTGGCAGATATCCTCAACCTCCCCACCCTGGCACTCTTTACATATTCTCTCGTCTCTTTTCACCCCTCACATACATCCTTGACGCAACCCACCATTGACCTTAAAGTCATCACTAATCTGTCCATCTACCTTCACCTTACACACACTCCCTTCATACAAAGCCTGTAGAAATCTTAAAAAGCTTCCCTCCACCCCCACACTCTGGAAACAAGACCACAACTTCTCCTGATCCACTTTGTCATACGCCTTTGAAAAATCAAAAAATGCCACCAACATACCGTCCCTCCATTTGATCATCTCTGTTTGGCCTAGCAACGTCAATGACAGCACTTGGTCCCTACACCCCCTGCTCTTCCGAAAGCAGCCCTGTTCCTCAGCCAGGAGTCCTTTCTCTTCTGCCATGCCAGGCAATCTGCTCTCCAGAATCTTGTAAAATACCTATAATAGCTGACTACAGACGTCAATGAAATACCTCGAAAGGTTTTAACATCACATACTCCCCTCCCTTGCTTTATTGGTACTGGGACAATTACACTCCCTCCACAATGAAAGTACTCTTCCACACTCCCAACGAAACTCAAATAGTTCAACCCATACTTCAAACAACCTCTCCGTTACCATCATGTCCATCACAACATCATCCATGCCAGGGGCTGTATCCTTTCTTACTTGATTCACCACCACCTCCCTTGAAATCGGTTTACAAAGATGCAAACTAGTTTCATGCACCTTGACTCTTGACCACTTTTTTCATCAACACCAAGAACCTTGAAATGACTCCTCCAAACTGCCAAAGCATCTTTGCCTGATTGTACAACACCTTCTTCATCCAAGATGCAAAGCAATTCACAACATTGCTTTTTCACTCTGCTCACATTAATTTTCTTCATGCAGGGCCTGCAGGATTTCTTGGTGAGAGCAAGTGTTGCTCCAATTGTTCTCGTTTGTTCTTGAGATGAGATGTTTTGGCCCTCTTAACTGCCTTTGAATACTGTAACATTACTCTGGCTTTCAAGTACTCATTTCTCAGACACTTTGCTTCTACACCAGCCTTACCTATAAGTAGCTATATACATTTTATCGCATATATTAGGTTATGTTATACTGTATTGTGATTATCACTTTCTTATCATTCCATTTGTTTAGTCCTTTTGATACCTATGTGACCATCATAAAAGCTATGATTGGATCTGGGATGTTTGCTCTTCCCCTGGCATTCAACAGGGCTGGATATGGGGTGGGTATCCGTGTGATACATGTATGTGGAGTGATTATACAGTGCAACTTGCTTAGTAAGTACCTGGGTTAGTACATTCTCTTGGTTAGAGAGTACACCTCACCCAGTCCCTAGCTCATATACACTATGTCAACTGGTATGCTAGTAAATACCTCTAAAGAAGTACAGATTATGAGTGCCATTCAAGGTACTAAGCAAGGTACTTACTAAGCAAGTTTGATTGTAATTAGTAATTGTATGCATGCAAACACTGACTCATGTACATATTCAGCTTCATCCTATATACTTGCTCTAGGTTGGTGCCGTATTCCTAATCATTATTGGCGTCATTGTTAGTCACTCTATGTTGCTATTGGTGTCATCTGGACAGGCTCTGCATAAGAGGTAAGGTTAATGCTGATAAATATTGAAAGTATAATTTCAAATTATAATTATTGTCAATAGAATAATAAATAGATTTTTTATAGTTTTAAATCCCTGTGATTATGGACTCAGACTACATAGGTACTGATCAAGTTCAAAAATTTATATGTTTTAATCTGATGTCTAATTCACATGTCATTATAGACTTGGAATTCAAGCACTAGAGTATGGGCAGATGGCACAAATGGCCTTTTTGAACTTGAAAAGAGAACATGTCAATTTAGGATGCTGTAAAGTCAGCATCTCATTTCTGAGTATTTTGGCAAAGTACGTTGATCATTCAATACAGTATACTGTACATATGAACAGTTTGCTTACTAAATGCACCCAGGAATTGTGGAGAATACTCAAATGCTCCATTTGTATGTAAATTAAATATTATAATGATTCAATTATCTTCGTCCATCAATTATCTAACAAATTCTCCACTGTAGAATAATAGTCAATGTCTTCCTGGCACTGAGTCAGTTTGGATTCAGTATTGTTAATTGGATATTTGTAGCTGGTACCCTACACCATGTGAGTCAATCTACATGTATACATGTCCTCATGCATGCATAAAGTATACAATGGCCCTGGACTAAATACAATTGATTTAGTGCATGTAGGCTATGGCAATGGGTTGATTTCAATCTGTTTTACAGGCCTATCCATGCAGCTGTTTAATGGATCAGTTGTCCTACAGATCTGTACAGTTGTGTTATGGGAAGGATGTGTTGCTTAGTAGACCTGTTCATTGACAATTGCCTAATGGGATGGACCAGTTGTTTTATTAATATAGGCCTCTATTACAGGGTTGATCAGGTGTTTAACAGAATTAGCCAGTTTCTATGAGCTTGCATGTCTGGTTTAATAAAATGATTGGTCAGTTACTCAACAGGATCAATCAGTTGCTTTTTGTATATTATACGTTTTATTTCTCTTGCATACTGCAGTTGGTGGCTCATGTTCCGTACATCGAGTACGAAATTGATATTCGACTTTGGATTCTAATCCTTCTGATCCCATTTGTGCTCATCACGTACATTAGAGACTTGAGGACGCTATCACCATTTGTGACAGTAGCCAACCTCTGTCTGTTGTTCGTAGTGATTGTCATCTTCTTTGATGCCATCAGTCGCTTTGTCACCCAGCGTGCTGCGGTGAATTGTCAACAACACAACTACACACTGGATCCAAATGACGCTATGATCTGTGGAGTCAGCCCATGGCCACTCAGTGTGAATGACCTATTCATCTTTTTTGGAATGGCAGTGTATCCTTTTGAAGGTATCGGGTTTGTGATGCCTCTTGAGAATAAAATGGCTGAACCACAGAAATTCAGTCTAATTCTCATTACTGGGATGATCACTGCTACTACCTCATATATCATGTTTGGGATAATTGGTTATCTAGCCTATGGAGAGTGTTCAAATCCAAATATATCTCTCAGCCTACAATCAAAGAACATGTGGCTGAAATCGTAAGTCTTTGTGACATCATGCTTCTCCTATTATACACGTAATAGGTCCCAATTGTGCTTATCACGTACATTAGAGACTTGAGGACACTATTATGCACCATTTGTGACAGTAGCCAATCTCTGTCTGTTGTTTGTAGTGATTGTCATCATCTTCAATGCCATCAGTCACTTTGTCACCCATTTGTGTTGTTTCTCCTGTTATACACGTAACTGTAGTACTAGATACTGGTAATTTTAGAATAGTACGTAATACTTAGTCTATCAGCTGCTGGATTATATATTTTAACTAAATTTATCCCCAAAATGTCAGACTCTATATTAGTATGGTTCTGTATTATAAGATGTTGTTGATTTCTGGACCAAGCAATCTTGAGAAAAATCTTTTAAATTAGCAGTAGCATATGTAGTGGATATGTTGATCAAAGAAAACTGCTGCAGAACGTTTTCACCTCAAAGGTTTTTGTTAGACTAGATGCAAACGAAACAGGTTGTTGATATTTTGAACCCTAGTAATTATCCTCCATTATATCAATTAATGATCAAACTATGTGACATCTATACCTGACTATTATCTCTCTCCCTCACAGGTTGTACCACATAGCTCAATTGTACATTGCCTTCACTATATGCATAACTCACCCTTTACAATTCTACGTCCCAATGGACTTCATCGAGCCTCCAATTCTACTGAAGCTCAAATTGTTGGATACAGAGAATAACAAAAGGAAGAAGGTGTTGAGGTATCTATTCCAAGTGGTACTAAGGACCTTCATCATTTTAATTTTGTGTGAGTATATTTATGTACTTGGTACACCTGCCTAGACCCACAGACGTGCTGTATGTTCACCTATTATAGTAATTTGTAAGCAATAGTAAATGATATTGTATGTAATATGTGATATACAGTCCAACTTGCTTAGTAAGTACCTTGAAGGCCACTCTAAACCCGTACCTCTTAACACTGTCAGATGTATGTACTATCAGTTCTGGTTGACATAGCATACATAATTTAGGGACCAAGAGAAGTTTACTCACTAACCAGGAGTTTATACTCAACCAAGTACTTACTAAAAGCAAGTTGCACTGTTACTGTCTGTATATAATATTGGGTGGGTATATAGGTGTATGTGAATGTCATCAAATGTCATAATCCTGTGGAAGTAGTAGGTGTGCAATATATATATATATATATATATATATATATTAACTAAAATTAATAAAAGGATTTTGGTGGCTGGTGACCTAAAAACAATAATTCATGCATTGCAAATTTATTTGACACCTTTTATATGAAGTTGTGTTCGTACACAATCCGTATTGACTATAAATATAGTGTGGTAACTTAATTTTGTTACAACTGCTACAGTAATAGAATGAAATTCAGTCTTTTCCACATCTATACTTATATGTAATATGATATAATATATTATGCTGTAGGTGGAATTGCACTTGTTGATCCGACCAATTTAGGAGTCTACATTTCTCTGTTTGGAGCCTTGGTTTGTCCTTTCCTGGTTTTTATGTTCCCTTCTGCTATCCACCTCTTGGTGTTTGCTTGTGGAAGGGAACACACAGGGAGTGAAATGGGGAAGACGCTCAATGGATCTGTGGAGAGCAATGCTGATGATGGACCTTTCCTGAAGACTACACCTTGGAAATGTGCCTATGGGATACTGTGGATGGGGAAAGATGTGGTCATATTTCTTTTTGGCATCATAGTAATGGGAGTTGGGACTTATGCCAGTATTGAAGACTTGATAAGTAGATTCAATGCGTATGCTGTACCAAAAGATTGTCTACTAACATAATGAACTGATAAGTAGTCTGTTATTTACTTTATTGTTATAGTAGTACCCATTTCCATAGAAACGGCACCATTATTTATGGAAATTTTATAATGTATAAGGCATAAACGCACGTGGAATATAATTCTTATAGCATAATCTCTCTTTACTATTATAATGAAGATTACCAGTGATCTATATTACATAATCTCTCGCGATAATTTTCTGTGGTAAAGTGTGCAGTAATTAATAACTCGTCATTAACTGGCCGAAATGTACCAGGCTGTACCATTTCGATCGATTACATCAGATAATTGCGCAATACCTAAAAATGGGGGTAATCTAACTGCCATGTTATGCATGCATGATATAAGGTTATCAGAACGACTTAGCAAAGGGTCGAAAAATAGGGGGTCAAAACTGACCAATGACAATCACTGAAACAAAGACCACTTTTCGTTCGACTTGTACTCTCGCAAAGAGCGAGAGAAAGGATCGAAAACGCTCCCGTGTGTGAGCGATTTCACTTAATAGCTAGCTAGCTATTTTCATTAATTTTAGTCTAGATCTGGAATGTATTATGTTCTCACCAACCAGACAATTAAACGCAGATCATTATGGGGAGAGTTTACTGTAATATTATGCCGTTTTAGCTATTCACCATGGCATTCAAACCCAGTACTTAACAGCGTTAAGCGTACCGTTTATGCCAGCCCGTCTCAAGCTGACACCGACGCAATTAACGATTAATTGTTTACTGAAATTTACTTGACAGCAGTATTAGAATCTAACGGCCATACAGTATTGATGGTACCACTAGGTGATCGGTTTGAAAAGAGAGATATCAAAATGACCGACGATGGTCAACCGAAGGCTATTCGATCCACTTACACTCTCACGAAGAACAAAAGAAAGGAAAACCCTACGTCGTGAGTCGAGATTATGCTCGATCGCTATGGACCACATGAAAGTATAAAATAGACGTTTGGTTCCCTATAAAATTGTGGAATGGGTTACAACCATAATATATAGATTATATTGATAGAATATGGTAGCTATGTATTTATTTATTCATTAATAATAATTATTATAGCTACCTCTGTATATAGACTCAGTATTATAATGAACAATTTAATCTTTTACTACAGTTACTGTTACTGTAGTATATAGTTATTATACATTTTATTGCATATTCCCTAAGGTGTATACTGTATCGTGAATATCGCTTTCTCGTCATTTCATTTATTCAGCCCTTTTGATACCTATGTGACCATCATAAAAGGTATGATTGGACCTGGGATGCTCGCTCTTCCCCTGGCATTCAACAGGGCTGGGTATGGGGTGAGTGTATCTGTGTGATACATCCATACATGTGAAGTGATTATACAGTGCCACTTGTATAGTAAGGACCTGGGTTCATACATACTCCTGGTTAGTACACACTCCCGGTTATAGTGAGTACACTCTACTCAGTCCCTAGCTCACATACACCATGTCAACTGGTACAATTGCATGGTAAATAGTTTACTAAAATTAATAGTCTGATATAAAGTATACCGATTTTTGGCACCCTTCAAGGTACTTACTAAGAAATTCAAAAGTAGATTGTAATTTTCTGTGTACACACAGACACTACTTCATGACTTTGTACACATTCAGCTGGTTCCTATATACTTGCTCTAGGTTGGTGCCGTATTGCTAATCATTATTGGTGTCATTGTTAGTCACTCTATGTTGCTGTTGGTGTCATCTGGACAGGCTCTGAATGAGAGGTAAAATGTTAATGCTGATAAAATTAAAAGTGGTAACATTTCAAATTAGAATTATTAGTCTAAGAATTATAAATAGTTTTAAATCCCTGTGATTATGGACCCAAACTGTTTTGGCATATAGGTAGTTCAAAAAATTGTGCTTTAATATCTGATGTCTAATTTACATGTCATTATAGACTTGGAACTCAAGCACTAGAATATGGGCAGATGGCACAAATGGCATTTTTGAACTTGAAAAGAGAACACGTCAATTTAGGATGCTGTAAAGTCCGCACCTCATTTCTGAGTACTTTGGCAAAGTACGTTGATCTATGAATACAGTACTGTACATATGAACAGTTTGCTTACTAAATGTACCCAAAATTTTGCAGAATACCCAAATCCTCCATTTGTATATAAATTGTATTATAATGATTCAATTATCTTTGTCCATCAATTATCTAACAAATTCTCCACTGTAGAATAATAGTCAATGTCTTCCTGGCACTGACTCAGTTTGGATTCAGTATTGTTATTTGGATATTTGTAGCTGGTACTCTACACCATGTGAGTCCTTCCACAGGTGCATGTCCTCATGCATGCATAAAGTATACAATGGCCCTGGACTAAATACATTGGATTTAGTGCATGTAGACTATGGCAATAGATTGATTTCAATCTGTTTTTACAGGCCTACCAAGTTGTTTAATGGAATCAACAGTACAGTTGTGTCATGGGAAGGATGTGTTGCTTAGTAGACCTGTCCAATGGCCTAATGGGATGGACCAGTTGTTTAATAAGCCTCTGTTATATAGAGGGTTGATCAGGTGTTTAACAGAATTAGTCAAGTTCTTTGGGTCTACTTGTCTGGTTTAATAAAATGATTGCTCAGTTACTTGACAGGATCAACCAGTTGCATGCATTTTGAATATTATACATGTTTTATGTCTCTTGCATACTGCAGTTGGTGGCTCATGTTCCATACATCGAGTACGAAATTGATATTCGATTCTGGATTCTAATCCTTCTGGTCCCATTTGTGCTCATCACGTACATTAGAGACTTGAGGACACTATCACCATTTGTGACAGTAGCCAACCTCTGTCTGTTGTTCGTAGTGATTGTCATCTTTTTTGATGCTGTCAGTCGTTTTGTCACCCAGCGTGCTGCAGTGAACTGTCAACAGCAGAACTACACACTGGATCCAAATGACGCTATGATCTGTGGAGTCAGTCCATGGCCACTGAGTGTGAATGACCTATTCATCTTTTTTGGAATGGCAGTGTTTCTTTTTGAAGGTATTGGGTTTGTGATGCCTCTTGAGAATAAAATGGCTGAACCACAGAAATTCAGTCTAATTCTCATTACTGTGATGATCACTGCTACTACCTCATATATCATGTTTGGGATGATTGGTTATTTAGCCTATGGAAAGTGTTCCCATCCAAATTCAACTCTCAGCCTACAATCAAAGAACATGTGGCTGAAATCGTAAGTCTTTATGACATCATTTTTCCTTGATATACTATTCCTGTAATTTTATATTAGTAATTATTAGGCCATTAGCTGCCAGACTATATATCATATGTATGTAATATGTATGCATGTATATATTGTATTGTTCTATTGTATTCCTGCCACAACTTTTTATTATCTTATTATTATTCCATGCACATACTCACAATCACCCTTTATCACTCAATGTACACACAAGCTTGGCACATTGTCTACCATGGTTGATTCTGTCATTTCATGCTGAGGTCAAGGGCTGTTTTGGCTTCGACCAGTGATGTATATATATAATTATATGCATATTTTATAGCTTGATTAATTAAACTGCAAGTTTAATTCACTATTGTATGTTCTGCATTATACAATGTTGGTGATTTCTGGACTGAGTAAACTTGAAAAACATCTTGAGCAGTTGCATGTGTAGTGGATATTGATCAGAGAAAACTGCTGCAGAACATTTTAACCACAACGTTTTTTTGCCAACTGCAAACGTTTTTGATATTACAAACCTAGCAATTAGTTAAATAATCAATTATGTGACATTTATTCTTGACTTTTATCTCTCCCTCACAGGTTGTATCACATAGCTCAATTGTACATTGCCTTTGTGGTGTACATGTCATATGTTTTACAATTCTATGTTCCAATGGACTTCATCGAACCTCCAATTCTTCTGAAGCTCAAATTGTTTGATACAGAGAATAACAAGAGGAAAAAGGTGTTGAGGTATCTAGTCCAGATGGCAATAAGGACCTTCATCATTTTAATTTTGTGTGAGTACATTTATGTACTTATATTACACCTGCCTAGGCCCAAGACATGTACTGTATGTTCATAATTTTGTAAGCAATAGTAAAATTAATGATATTGTATGTATAGCATGCAATGCCATGTGATATACAGTCCAACTTGCTTATAGTAAGTGAAGTATAATATGTATAGTGAAGGGCATAACAAACCTGCACTTAAATCTTATCAAAGGTACGTACTATCAGTACTGGTTGACATAGCATACATGAGTTAGGGACTGAGTGAAGTGTGCTCACTAACCAGGAGTATATACTAATCCAGGTACTTACTAAGCAAGTTGCACTGTATAATATTGGGTGGGTTGGTGTAGGTGAATGCCATCAATGTCGTAACCCTGCATGTGAAGGTAGATGTGTAATATTCAACTAAATATCAGATTTTAATGGCTGGTGACCTAACCTTTGACACCTTCTTATTTAATATTATTCTTTGTGGCATGTAGTAGTGATTATATGCAATTCATATCGCATAATTATAATATTATAGTATTGTAACGTGATTATATTAATTATTTATTTATTATTGCATCTATTTTATTTATTTATATTAAATTATATCTGTTGAAGGAATATTAGTCAGAATCAAATTCAGCCTTTTTGTACATTCATACATGTATGTAATATTATATATAATATGTTGTAGGTGGAATTGCACTTGTCGATCCAACCAATTTAGGAGTCTACATTTCTCTGCTTGGAGCCTTGGTTTGTCCTTTCCTGGTTTTTATGTTCCCTTCTGCTATCCACCTCTTGGTGTTTGCTTGTGGGAGGGTACACACAGGGAGTTATATGGGGAAGACACTCAATGGACCTGTGGAGAGCAATGCTGATGATGGACCTTTCCTGAAGACTACACCTTGGAAATGTGCCTATGGAATACTGTGGATGGGGAAAGATGTGATCATATTTCTTTTTGGCATCATAGTAATGGGAGTTGGGACTTATGCCAGTATTGAAGACTTGATAAGTACATTCAATGCGTATGCTATACCAAAAGATTGTCTACTAACATAATGAACTGATAAGTAGTCTGTTATTTACTGTATTGTTGTAGTAGTTCCCATTCCCATAGAAACAGCACCATTATATTTGGGAATTTTATAATGTATAAAGCATAAATGTGCGTGGAATATAATTCTTATAACATAATCACTCTTTACTATATAATAAAGTCTCAGATTACACCTGTGATCTATTACGGACACTTTGGGACCTTGATTTTAGTCCTTATTACAGAGGTGTCCACAATTCAGAGGTCACTTAATACACTACAGTACTACACTGGGATACAGAATGGTGTCCCTATTATAGAGGTTTCTGCAATTCAGAGGTTTGTAATAGAGAGGTTCCACTGTATTACATAATCTCTCGCGATAATTTTCTGTGGTAAACCATCCGTAACCGCGCGGTGTTCTGACGTCACGGCACTGGTCGACCCTCATGGAGAAAATGAATGCCAGAGGTAACGTAGTAGGTTATGGTGCCGTGGAGGGCGTCGGGGACGATAGCGAGGAGCTGATAAATAGTTATTATGTCATTGAAGGTGGATTGGAGCAGAGTATAAGGACCATCAAACGCAGGACTCGGACAAAGAGGCAAAAGAATGCTATGAGGTAACTTACCTTCGCTTACTAATATAAACGTCTACAATCGTGAAACACCTCTAATCGTGGCTCCGTGTGACACAAGAAATTTATTTCACTGAAAAAATAGTCGACTGAACGAAGGAAAAAGAAACGGAAAGGCGATTCGAGTACGTAAGTGCTCCACGATCAATTTGTAAACGGACGGAGGAAGGTACGTACGTCCCGGTACGTACTGTAATAATATTATTATTATACGTATGTTAGATGTTATAGTAATAATGATGATAGTAATATTATAATATTGATGATACGTAATGTAACTGATAGGTAAATATAATTGACAAATAAGAGGACATATTAAAAGCACACTACATATCCAATGCTGGTTGTTGTGGGCAGCTTCATGCATCATCAAATCAATTGAAGTTGTATCTACTTTTTATTGTTTTTTTGTCGACGACCTGTATATATGTTTTTCAAAAAAATGACCGACCGGATACGCATGCAGTACAGGTACAAGGGTAAAACATTCATTTTGTTTAAATGAATTGTACCATAACTATGCTATAACGTACAGTCCCAAACTGTTCACTTCCTCCCAGCAGGTTAATAAAACCCTGTAGACTGTTCACTTCCTCCCAGCAGGTTAATAAAACCCTGTAGACTGTTCACTTCCTCCCAGCAGGTTAATTAAACCCTGTAGACTGTTCACTTCCTCCCAGCAGGTTATTATCCTGTAAGCTGTTCACTAGACTATGTCTTGATTGACAAGAAATTCAAAGTGTCCTAAATTGACAACTCTGAATTTATCCACTCTCACTCCACCAGTACTGCTACATTGTACAATTGTGACAATAGTATTTTTCATCTTTTGCATAGTCTGTTTGATTCTTACATCTTCCTGGTCAAGGGGAACGTTGGGTCTGGGATACTGGCTCTCCCGCAGGCCTTCAGCGACGCTGGATATGCTGTGAGTGTGGAGAACTGATTGGACCGTTGGTATCACTGGTGTTGTGTGACAGTGTCATGATTGATATGTATGTATAGGGGATGTGGCTGCATGGTGTGCTGGGTATTGACACCATGGACTCTGCAAACTGTTTGCCAGTTTAGAGAGACTGTGTTGAAACTAAACAAATTACGATTGTATAGTCTGTAAGTACCACTTGTATAGCTGAGCCTCACCTCCCAGGACTAACAATGGAGCATATATGAAAACTGAATACATCTGTTTTCTCTAGGAGGCCCACACAAGGTGTATGTATTCGTACATTGTGTGTATGGGGAACACATA
>OZ026549.1:4776718-4781718 GCA_964020155.1 Chondrilla cf. caribensis | reverse complement strand
TGAGAGTGAAGCAAACAGATCATGTGGCTATATGTACGTACATGAGTATGTATGTATGTACAGTACTATGTATACACATACGTACGTATATATGCAGTACTATATACATACGTATGTACGCACGTGTGTACAGTGCTATATACACATATATGCACATATGCACGTATGTATAGATATGTATAGTAATGCGCACATACATACATACGTATGCACATAATGTAAAAAATATGTATGTATAGCATATATTGTATGCTCTATGTACAGTACTATACACATACATGTGTAAAGTATTATGGTAATATGTCCGGTGCTATGCACACATATGTGCACATACTATGCTACCAACATTACCACGGAGGCTGAGATTCACTGCAAGTACGTAGTCTTGAATGAGCAAGAGGACTTACTGTTCTTAGCTCCCTTCAGCATCAGCTTGTCCATGTGTTCTGGACTCTTGACCACATACGTGGACAAGTCTTTTACATACACACCTTTATCAGGTCTCTCTTTCACCTGTACGGACAGCCAACGGTGCATGGGTGGGAGACACTGCGACATTATCCATACCTCAACACACACTACATCTCATACTACAGCACACACATACGTACATATGTATCTCCATGTTTATGTATTAGGTAGGTATGTACAAAGTAAGCATGTATGTGTGTACTATCACCAATATCACTGTGTGTGAATAGCATTATAGTCCTTACCTCATATACACTGTATGTATACATTGCTAACACTACGTATGTGTACAAAAGTGTATATGCACTGTATGCATATTGCAAAATATGTGTGCCTTTATATGTACGTATATGTATGTGTGTGTAGGTATGTACCTCCAGTTTCAGGTTGGGGTCCTTCCCTAGTAGATCCCTTACTTCTTCATTGTAGATCTCCAAATATGACACATGAACTAGAAACCTGGACAGGTTGAGATGCATTCAATACAATGGTTACTTGAGGAAGTTGTGTGTGTGTGTGTGTGTGTGTGTGTGTGTGTGTGTGTGTGTGTGTGTGTGTGTGTGTGTGTGTGTGTGTGTGTGTGTGTGTTGTGTGTGTGTGTGTGTGTGTGTGTGTGTGTGTGTGTGTGTGTGTTTGTGTGTGTGCATGTGTGCATACATGTATGCGTATAGCATCATCTTAAATAAATGACACTTTATAATTTACTACTTTACTGAAGTGGCCCCTACATTCACCACAAATAACACCAGCCATACTTGCAGTATTCCAGCTATACAGAAACACTCACTGTACTTCTCCCTCGCATTTCGATATGTGGGCAAACACATGTGCAAATGAATTTGGTATTATCCCTTTCAGCTCAGGAACGCTCCGGTCCCCCTCCATGGTGAAGGTCTTCCCCGTGCCAGTTTGACCGTAAGCAAATATGGTCCCATTGTAGCCCTCCAAAACAAAATCGACAATCGGACGAGCAGTGATGTTGAACACGTCTGCCTGTTTGGATTCCATGCTGAACACGCTATCGAAGTAGTAAGACCGTTCGTCACTGCTCTTTTTGGCGGTTGACTTCGGTTGTATGCGGATTTCACCGTTCACCTCATCCACGTTGACCACAACTTGGAATCCTTTTCTCTCCTCTGTGTTGCTCAGAGGACGGCATCTGATGGCCACACGCACATTGTCGTCATCTCGAGGGTTTTCCTAGACACAAACAAAATCACGATAATACAGTGGAACCTCTCTATAAAGGACACATTGGGACCAGGTAATTTGTCCACTGTAGAGAGGTTGTCCACTCTTCAGAGGTGGAAAACATATTAGCACTATAGGAAAATCTACTTTTGGTCTCTTAGAATGTGTCCTTTGTAGGGAGGTAATTTCTATGGTGTCCTTTATAGGGAGAGTCCTTTAATAGAGGTTCCACTGTATTACATTCCAGCTTGGTCGGTATGTACCTGAAGGGCACACCAAATCTTTACTTCTTGTCAGATGTATTTACTATCAGTACTGGTTGGCATAGTGTACGTGAGCTAAAGACTAAGTGAAGTGTATGCATTAACAGAAGAGTGTACCAACTGGGAACATGTACCAACCAGGAGTGTGTACTAACCAGGAGCGTGTACTAACCAGGAGTGTGTACTAACCAGGAGTGTGTACTAACCAGGAGTGCGTACTAACCAGGAGCGTGTACTAACCAGGAGCGTGTACTAACCAGGAGCGTGTACTAACCAGGAGTGTGTACTAACCAGGAGCATGTACTAACCAGGAGTGTGTACTAACCAGGAGCGTGTACTAACCAGGAGCGTGTACTAACCAGGAGTGTGTACTAACCAGGAGTGTGTACTAACCTAGAGTGTGTACTAACCAGGAGCGTGTACTAACCAGGAGTGTGTACTAACCAGGAGTGTGTCCTAACCAGGAGTGTGTGCTAACCAGGAGTGTGTCCTAACCAGGAGTGTGTACTAACCAGGAGTGTATACTAACCAGGAGTGTATACTAACCAGGAGTGTGTACTAAGGAGGAAGTTGCACAGTTTACGTGTATTGCTGAACACAACACTGTTGAGACATAAGGCACAGTAGATCAGCTCAACTACTTCACATGCAGACCACCTTCATACAGGAAGGAGCTGCCCTAAAAGACCACTATTTAATTCAAAGGCATTTCGTCTCGACACCTATGTATGAAGACCACCTGTCTACAATGACCACCATATTCCAGTAAACTTTCACTGCATGTGATCAAGGACTGGATTGGGAGAGCTAAATTGAGCTCATCTGTTAGTAGACAACACACAGGAAGCATACATACCGGTACATACATGCAGATACATGGACGACACCATTGATCTTCCTATCTGTACAAAAACCTGGATATCGGAAACTAACATAATGTGTATGACATGTATGCATGTACGCATATAGAGCTTTGTACATGAGTGTATGTATACATGATTATGTGGCGTAACCTGGATCGGAAGTCGGGAAGCAGGACCCCAAAAGACCAACTACTCACTGCTGAAGAGATATTATCTGTTAAAAACCAAAAATAATTCAGTATTTACCTATAGAGAGTCTATGCCTATATCTATCTACTCATCTCAGGTATACAGGAGGCGCACAGGATATTAATGCAGTGCATGCAGTAAAAGGAGGCTTAGGTCAGGTGCGCGCAGTACACCATAACCTATGGATCAGTATGAACGCAGCACACAAACATAGAATCCTATACCATAGACAATAGAAGGATATACGCTATGTTTAGAATTTCAATAAATTATTCGTCTGGTAAGTTTAAATGCTTGTATTCTACTTTATACTTCTAAAATCGCATCAGAAACTTACAGCCATGTTTCGCGAAAGACTGGAAGGTATCAGATGGCTTCCTCAGCTCCTTGCCCACCCCCAGCTCGTGTTAGCACCCATGGTTACTTACTATTCTCCGTTTGTAGTCGTTCAGTATGCGTGAGTTGGATGATGTCACCAGGGAATACCCCTTTGTAGTGATCTCCACTCGTTACAAGTTGTGTCCAAGATAGGTATCTGGAGTTCGCCACTGATTCACTTCTAGGTATGTTGTTTGCGTGTTTAATGCCCATGGTTCTATATGAGGAGAGCTGCTCAGGAATTTGTAGTGTAGAAACCGTACATGTTCGCAATACCCGCGTCCCGTATGGTATCAGGCGGGTGGTGTCACCATAGACTCTAAATACCACTGCGTGTAGAATTAGGTAGTCAGTATTACCTCAGTCGTCAGTTTAGTTCTAGTTGTATGTAGTTATTGTACACTCCTGGCCCCAAACCCTGCCCTAGTCACCCGTCCTGGTGTTTCAACACATCCGGGCCACATGACCGAAAACGGTGAGTCAGCGAGTGTCAATATCCGTATTGTAGACCGCGTACACTCAATATGTATCCATAGATTCTCAACCCCTACAGTATCTATGGTATGTCCGATCACACAGGGATATTCAATCATAATATAGACTCTATGGTCTTTATTCTCATCACTTTTCCATTTCCTTCTCGAATTAGAATGTCTCAACTACTATATTGTTTCTCTCACATGGTTGGTACCATGATTTATTACTTACTTGTTTCACGCTGCTCAGGCTTACACCTTTATTGAGACAGCTGGCCCTTTTTTCAAGTCTTACAAGCACTCAACAGCCAACTTGTTCGTCAGTAGTCATACACACATACTCTCATGTGGATTGCTTATTGCCCACTTCGAAGTGTGTGCTATTCACAAAGCAGCAGCAACAAACATACATAAAATCATTATTCTGGTTTATAGTTGGTTGAGGGAGATGTGAGTGGAGCTTGTTCTTATTTTCCATGCATTCGGGATGCAATGTTGTTGTTGTTGTTATTGTCTTTATTGTTGTTGATATTGTCTTAATTGTTGTTATTATCTTCATTATTATTATCCATACTTTTTCATTTGGGATGCAATACATTCCTCTCCGTTCCTTTGTTGTATACAGTGGAATCTCTCTATTAAGGACACTTTGGGACCTTAAGATTAGTCCTTATTACGGAGGTTTCCTCAATTCAGAGATCACTCAATACACTACAGTACTACACTGGGACACATAATGGTGTTCTTATTATAGAGGTTTCCACATTTCAGAGGTTTGTAATAGAGAGGTTCCACTGTATACAATGACACGTGCATGTGTGTGTGTGCATTCTCATTCGTCCATGGTTGGGATGAAGTAAGCATGTAACTGAGTGATAGTTGTGAATTGGGTTGGTGTTTGTATGTTACGAGTGTGAAGAATTCCTTTGGCTGTCTCATCAAGCACGGAGAGCACTACAGGTGTGAAATTTAGGTTCCCACAACAGATTGTCTGTTAGCTCCCATGTACGTACGTATGTATGTAGCACTGACTGTAGTGCCATGTATTGGGCCAACTGAAGGTGTAGAGTACACTTAATGCCACCCTTCGTATTGTAAATTGTACAGAGGTCTCTTAGCTTGCAGCACCATGCATATGTGTAGTACTTGTTACGCACAAGACCACCTCT
>OZ026549.1:4766718-4771718 GCA_964020155.1 Chondrilla cf. caribensis | reverse complement strand
AAACTGTATTTATACTACAATCCTAGTGTAGTATCATGTATAATACTATACAACTTTCAATTTGTTATATTATGTATGTTAACACCATACTGTGTTATGTATATACATATAAACACATATTATGTACTGTATAATATGTGTTTATATACCATTTTGAAAAAATATATATGGATATTATATTACAGAAAACAGAGTAATATGAATATTATATTATATTATGTATAATCTTATTATTTATCCATATAATATACATTTAATTATTCAAATTAATATTGAAACACTATACCTGCTAATTCCAATTATAAAGCAACATACAATAGCATTAAGTTGTGTGAATCTTACGATCCATGTATGTACATATTATGTGTAAGAGTAGATTGGGTGTATGTGTAGTTAAATAGAAGTGATCCAAAGTAAGGGTTGCACAACAACACAACATGTAGAGTGGAGAGTACGTATACATTACAAAGTTTAGAATAACGTGTGTAGACGTCTCAGATTGGCTTTGACTTGAGTGCAAGATCAATGATGTACACTCGACTATGTGTCCTTTCACTTTAATCTTCTTTCAATCCTCACCGGAAGGTCAATCACGTCCCACTCCTTATCAGTGATCTCGTGAGGCTGAAAGGAGGGAGGCAACTTTGTCGAGCTGCAGTGGTAGTAGTCCGTTGGACCTTGTTGGAGCAAGAATTGGAGGTTTAGCTCCTTTGTGCTGGAGAAGATGCGATACGTGTCCACAATGCTGGTGACATTGTCCGGTATGCCTAATGGAAAGATGTGTACACACACACATGAAATCACACATACAGCGGTGTTTGTAATAGATTTAATTAATGCAGGACAGAAAAGAAATGAATTTCACTTCAGACAATCATGTTCACAAATACAGTGAACTTGATTCTTGTTAATCCACCACAAATCAATCTCAGTATATAGCAAAACTATATAAACAGTAATGAATATCCAGTTAATTAGCCACAATGTTCAAAAACAAATGCAAATTGTGTCACATTGAAGACCATTCCCAGTACACACCACACACCCAGGGATGGAAATATGTATAGTTCTTTCAAGTACGTGAGTATAGGAGTATAGTCTTTATGCTACAGCTAATGTACATACATACGTATACTGGACACAAAACACATGACGATCACGTATACTTCAGTGCTCTGAATGTGTCCTAACTTTTTGGTATGAAAACTCTGAGCATCTTCATGGCATGGCGATCCGCTAGTAGACATTCTTTATACAACAGAGAGACAGAACCTGGGGTATGGTGGGAGGAGATAACAACTTCATGCAGCTGTTCATAACAGACTTGGAATTCTGATACATAACAGCAAGGAGCATACATACGTAATGCGTACATACGTAGGTATGAGCATACCTGTGTGTGTGTGCGTGTGCGTGTGCGTGTGCGTGTGTGTGTGTGTGTGTGTGTGTGTCCTGTGTAAATGTTTGAGTGCATGGTACATGTACACACAATTCAGCATATTGGACATGTATGTTGTATTCTCCATGCAAATATACAGGTGCTTGAACAGATCTACTTCTTTCACCTGTGTATTCGAACAGAAGTACATAAAAATACACGTTGTGTGGTCCTTTTGGCACTGATAAATGAAGTTGCATATGACTGTCTTCCTTCAAACATAGCGGATTACCTGAGCATGAGGTGAGAGAGGAGTGGATGAGATTAGGATTGTTCAAACAGTCCACTTGAACACACACACACACACACACACACATACACACACACACACACACACACACACACACACACACACGGACACATGCACACATGCACGTACACACATGCACGTACACACAGGACACACACACACACACACACACACACACACACACCTGTTGAACACACTGGTGATCCATACAGCTGGACCTGTAAGGCAATTTGCTTTTGAAAATCTTTAGGAGCCAGTCTGAATTGACACCCAGTGATGGGGTGCTCCAGTGTGATCACCTGACTCCATATGGAACTGTTGCCTTTGAGCTCCAGTCTCGACATCTCACTGAAATAGCTGATACTCGCTTGTATTGCATCACTACCAGTTTGAGTAAATGTTGCTGCAGTGGGTTGTTTTGTAGGAAATTAGAGTGGACGTTGCAGTGAGAATTGATATTGTGATATCACCACACTGACTGCACCTTTGTACATATATGTACGCCCATTTATATACTGTATGTACTAGAGATGTACGTATGTACATGCACATATTACGTGAAGTGAGCATGTACACACTCACTCTCACACACACACACACACACACACACACACACACACACACACACACATTCATGCATGCACACCCACCCACACAATACACACACCTACTCACCCTCACACAATATCTACACTTATCCACACACTCACAAACAAGCACATAATTAAAATGTACAGTATGTATGTATGTACATACATACACCCAAGATTACTAACTGCCTTAACTCACCAGTTAGTTCTATTTTAGCCAATTGAATTTCCTTTTTAAAGTCAAGTGTTATCTTGTGGTCCGGCTGGTTTGGTGCTGCTATAAGCACAAGCACCCCGTCCTCCAGTTCTGTACTTCGTCTGGCCTTTTCGGGGTCAACAATTAACTTGTCTGCCCCAATCACTTGAATACTGGACACAGGGACTATGTACAAGGAGGACGCATATAGGTAACATTATACAAGAAGGATGTATATAGGTAACACTGGACACAGGGACTATGCACAAGAAGGATGTATATAGGTAAGACTGGACACAGGGTCTATGTACAAGAAGGATGTATATAGGTAACACTGGACACAGGGACTATGTACAAGAAGGATGTATATAGGTAACACTGGACACAGGGACTATGTACAAGAAGGATGTATATAGGTAAGACTGGATACAGGGACTATGTACAAGAAGGATGTATATAGGTAAGACTGGACACAGGGACTATGTACAAGAAGGATGTATATAGGTAAGACTGGACACAGGGACTATGTACAAGAAGGATGTATATAGGTAAGACTGGACACAGGGACAACATACAAGGATGTACAAGGAGGGTGTACAGGTGTAAATACTGGACACAAGAAATACTGTACATACGTACTACTAGCATATGTTGTCAACACATACACACACTAGCACATGCTGTCCACATGTACACACTAGCACATGTTGTCAAAGTGTACACACACACACACACACACACACACACACACACACACACACACACACACACACACACACACACGTACCATCCTTAACTTTGAGCAGTCTGAGTTTCAATGTAGCATGTGGGGCGGACCACTGGGTGGGGTCAATCTCCACATGTCTTACGGCAACATATGTCAACCTGTGTCCATTCATGTCCTCGCTGCTCAGCTGTAGAGTTATGTTTGGCTGGTCCCTTGTGAGGACAACTTGATCGGAGGCTTTCGTGAAACGCAAATATGTTAACTGCAACTTGGTAACATATTCTTCTGCTTCCGAATCTCCTGTGGTGTATTTGTATTGAGTTAGTGGAGGTGTGAAAAAACAAATACATTGTATGCAAACATGTTTACAAATGCACACACACACACACACATACACACGCACACACAAACACGCACTCACACACACACACACACACACACAAACACGCACACACACACACACACACACACACACATACACACACACACACACACACACACACACACACACACACACACACACACACACACACACACACACAAACACACACTCACACACACACACACACACAAACACGCACTCACACACACACACACACACACACACACACACACACACACACACACACACACACACACCTTTTATTTCTATAGCATTGACATTAACATTGCAGTCAACATTGCACTGGAGGTACTGGTCCAGGTCTCTCCCAAGCCTGGGCTTCCACACCCCGGAGCTATTCTCAGTATAGAGCACACCGTCTGAGGCTCGATTGCCGTCTCCTTTCTCAGAACTGGCAGACATGCTGAAAGTCACCTCTGCTGCACTTGGCTGCTGGCAGAGCAAGGGGATGTCTACAAAACAGAACACAGAACTGTAAAGATCATCATCGCACAAATACCATGCAACTGCACCAGGTTAGTGCTAGTGGGGGATACAGTATACATAACATTGCAAAACAGTACATAATACTATTTGTGTGCATGACGACTGCCTACGTATAGAGGGCATCTCCCTGGGCACTGAGGTGGTCTCTATAGGCAGGTTAAACATGTTGGAATGACATGTGACAAACCAGTACACTGCATATGCATGTACAGGTTGTTACAACACATGAAGTATGTACACTACATGTGCATGTACAAGTATGTAGGACACATGACGTATGTACACTACATATGGATGTACAGGTATGTACAACACATAAATGTATACTACATATGCATGTACATGTATGTACGACACATGACTCACGTACACTACAACTGCATGTACAGGTATGTACGACACATGACGTATGTACACTACATATGGATGTACAGGTATGTACCACACATGACGTATATACACTACAACTGCATGTACAGGTATGTACGACACACAATGCATGTAAACTACGTATAATATACAATGCACTGTATGTACATTGGATATGTATAAATTTGCCCAACCTATGTAACTACAATCGACATACCGAATGTTATGTACAGGTTAACATGACATACAAGCCACACACGTACAGTTTATACGTACATACATATGTATTTACCATGTTTTATCAAGATGCAGCTGTATTTGTACTGGGGTATACGGACTTGAGAAAGTTCCATTCCCAAATGAAAATGGCTGCACTGCTCCAATATTCTCACAACCTCTCGCACACCTTGTTCGTAAAAGTCCATTAGCAAACGGCACAAGTTTCTCACAACAAGACACTGGTGTAGTTTGTTGTAGTGAACCAGAAAATACTCTCCTTGCTGCCAATCATTGGCCTGAGCACTACAGGAAGACGAGGAAA
>OZ026549.1:4714218-4761718 GCA_964020155.1 Chondrilla cf. caribensis | reverse complement strand
TGGTGGTGGTGATGTTATTTGTGGAAGCCTTGAAAAGGAACCTTAAGGCTTAAGATTTCCCCATGTAAAATAAGATACCAACCAACCAAGGATATGGAGCCTTCACTGCAAGTGTATACTCTGGTTCTTTAACACCTTGTTGCATTTCATGTTGCATTTTATCTTGCTGGAAATACTATGCTTGTGTGTAGTTCCTGTACATATGTGATCTAAGGCTGACTCAGTAAAGCTGATAATGATGGTGTGAAATCATAAATGGAGAATTAACAAGATAATAGGACCTTTTGTTCCTTCATGTCCTCCCTTTCAGGAGATTGGAATGTGTGAGAGTGGAAAAACAATGAGATGGTCATGAGGTGACACCATAAAGTTACATACAAAGATGAGGTAGTTTGCAAAACAATACTCCTCATAGCTGTATCAGAACATTGCCCAAACAACATAAAAGGGCAACAGACAGGTTCAAATCGACTTTTTGCAGTGGTGCCAGGATTTCCCACCTTGTATGCATGGTACAGTAGCATTCCATGTGTGGCAGTATCATTTCGTACTTGCATATACTGTACATACAAACTTACAATATGTACATGCTTTTGTATGTGTACATGTGTAATGTACATACGTACATACATACTTACACATGTACGTATGAACATTAGAACAATATACACTTGTATGGGGTAAGCTTGTGCAACTATACAGTACACGTTAGTACACACAGTATGGACTCTGTGTGATTGCATGCGAGTTTGAACTAACAAGGGAAACTCCAGGTGCAATTAATAATGTGAGGAATATCAATTTTGATATATACTCGCTACAGTTAGGGTGAGGAGATGGGGGTTTGTGGTTGACTTGTGGTGGCTGACCCAGATCCCAAAGCAAGCACTAAAAATGACACACATAACTCTCCAGGCCCAAGGTTAAGACAGGTTGCAAATGATATTATGCTATGAATGTCATTACTGCGGTCAACTATGAATATCATTATGGGGGTTACCTGCTGTTGCCACTTCTCAAGTATCTTGCTCCAGTCAATTGGTCCCAGATTGACATTTGGAACTGAACATACACACAGCAATACAGTAACAAGGTGTGCGTGTGTGTGTGTGTGTGTGTGTGTGTGTGTGTGTGTGTGTTGTGTGTGTGTGTGTGGTGTGTGTGTGTGTGTGTGTGTGTGTTCGTGTGTGTGTGTGTGTGTGTGTGTGTATACATGTCAGTCATGTGGCATTAAAGCTTTTACAGCATACACTCAACAGAGTACATGTGATAACCACAACCCAGACCTGCTGTGGTATTTGAAAAGCTATACAGTCAATGTAGAGGGTGATGCTACAAGGTGGAAGAGTGCTCAGTATTCTGCTTATTCCTGGAATAGACAGACCAACTGGTTTCTAATGAAAAAAGTGGAACAAAAGTGATGAATCAGCACAAATGTGTGTGTGTGTGTGTGTGTGTGTGTGTGTGTGTGTGTGTGTGTGTGTGTGTGTGTGTGTGTGTGTGTGTGTGTGTGTGTGTGTGTGTGTGTGTGTGTGTGTGTGTGTGTGTGTGTGTGTGCATTTGTGTGTGTGTGTGTGTGTGTGTGTGTGTGTGTGTGTGTGTGTGTGTGTGTGTGTGTGTGTGTGCATGCATGTTCGCGCGCGCGCGCGCGTGTGTGTGTGTGTGTGTGCGTGTGTGTTTGTGCATGTTCGTGTGTGTGTGTGTGTGTGTGTGTGTGTGTGTGTGTGCATGTGCATGTGAATCATACATGTGTCCGTAACTTACAAAGTTCATTGGAGGTATTGTTAATACTGCATCATTGTAGAGTAGAATACCACAATCGAAATTCTCCATCTACATATGCAGAGAGCAGTTCAAAACTGAACACTGGTGGTGGGGATACAGCACAATCTAAATGATCAAAAAGTATGTGTTTTGTGTTCACAGTGTGTTTACATACATGTATAGGTGTGTGTGTGTGTTTGTGTGTGTGTGTGTGTGTGTGTGTGTGTGTGTGTGTGTGTGTGCGTGTGTGTGTACTCGTGTGTGCATGTGTACATATGCAAGTGTGTATGTACGTGTGTGTGTGTGTGTGTGTGTGTGTGTGTGTGTGTGTGTGTGTGTGTGTGTGTGTGTGTGTGTGTACTTGTGTGTGCATGTGTACATACGCATGTGTGTATGCATGTGTGTGTGTCCATATACATACATGCATGTATGTGCATGGATTAACGCAAAGAATGACATATCACTTCCATAAAGCAATGACACTGACTTACTCGGAATTCTGTGACTACTCCTGATATACACACAAACACATCTGCATTTTCTTGTATGTTCAAAACTAGCTACAAAGTAAAATTAGAACAAGCAAATACACTAGTAATCACTGATGAATTGGTTTTAGGATAAAGTTTAAATGAATTTACTTACTTAATGAACTATGATAAATCATATGAAATACTAATCAACTGCAAGTTGAACTAATTTATTTTATTTATAACCAATAATAGACTTATCGTGTTTCCCAAAAGAAGTGCAAAACACAAAACAGTAACCTAACATGTTTACCATACAAATTTACATGTTTTGTAACACGAAACAGTAAATGAAGAGTCACCAATAAACATTTGATTGGAAATCAGCTATTGGGTATAGGTTTTGTTGTAGGGGCCTGGTACATAACATGGAGCTTGGGATCAGGGACCCTGCTATTGTCTGAAGGTTCATGACATATTATGAAGTTACCTCGGAATTGAGCTTTGAGCATGCAACCCATAAGAGATACTGATAAAACCAGGATGGAATAAGAACCAAAGTTGATCATAAAACAAGAGAGAATTAATGATTGCCAAGTCTGATGCAATAATTGATACTACCAGTCTTATTGAATAGGTCTCTCAGTCTCGGAAGTCCCTGGGTCCATGTTCTGTATCCCAACCCCTATGAAACATGGAACCAGGGAACTAGCCCTGGTGACCTCTGGATCCAGTACCCATGGACACAAAGACCTGCCCGCGGTGTTGTCACTCACACACACACACACACACACACACACACACACACACACACACTCACACACACACACACACACACACACACACACACACACACACACACACACTATTTACAAAATTATAGAATGTAGGAATGGTAACATGGAAATTGAATCGAACCTCTGCAAGGTCTTTCTCTCGCTGGTCTGAAGGTGCTTTCATACTCATGTTAACTTCTTTTATAACATATCCGAGTCTCTGCATGGCGTTCTTGAGTGTGACTGTGTTTGACCTAAGTATGGCAGAAGAATCGTATGAAACAATACGTACGTACACTGACTAGTGTACGTACGTATTGTTTCGATCTCAAAATATGAATCAGAAAAAAATCACAATTGTAACAGTTCAAATTGAATAAGTAATAAAATATTCCAGTTGAAACTCTCCCCTTGTGTAATGCCAAAAGTAGTCATTATCCATACTAGCTGAATTACCCGCCGTAAGGGCGTATTTGTCTGTAAATGTGTCATGAAAATGGCACCTTTCAAGTACAGCGGATAGTACGGTTTCGTTCGAATTCTAAAAGGAAGGCCTAAAATGAAACGCCAATCCCCTTAGGACACTCCACGGGTGCCACTGAAGAGGATTGGAGAGTTTGACGTCGATCGCGTTCGAACTGACGGAGGAGTTTGCGAACAAACAAAAAAGAATCCTTGCATTATAGTAGGATGAATAGTGTTACCCTTGTTGTGTTTTTGGATGCTTGCATCTCACCCTCGACTGTACCTTTCACTGGCTAACATTATATTTGACAACTCAGTGGCAGCATAGCCCTTGAAACCTCTAAGAAATTATGGCAACCCTTTGTATTACGATAAGTAAAGGTAACAATGATGCAACATCTGAAAAGAATGACAGATATTATTAGCTTATACCACAGATTTCTTGTTCAATGTTCACAGGACAACCCTTAATTTCCTGGTCAACTGGCCACAGTAGCATTTGTGGATACACAATGGCAGTATGAGCTATATGTGATCTTTGCAAACCGTACAAGCTGTAGACTGGTCTGATTAGTCTTCAAATTCGCCCATTTCTATTCCAGACTTTGAAGGATAGCATACCACAGTGGTGGATCTAGGGGGGGTTGCTGGGTTTACAACCCCTCTCCTTTTTGAGACTTTGGAACTTTGAAAAACTTCAGTCTTAGTTTTTTCTGGAATCCCAAGCTGCATATAAAGCTCAGTCTCAGACTGTAGCAAAATTGCAACTGGTTCAAAAGCCACTGCTTCAACGAGTTTCACTGTCCCTAGTAGAGCCTACAGCGTCCTCAATCCTTACTTGGTGACAAACATGCTTACTGCCTCCAATTTATTGTTTTGTGCAATCGCAATCATGCAGTCTATTGCTTGAGCTATATCGATCTATACACCCCCCAATTCATAATTCCTAGATCCACCTCTGTACTAGATCTAGCACAGGGACTGATACTCCTTTTGCATACACTGTTCAATGGTGAAAGGTACTGTTTGATATATCCATTAAACACATTGTGCAACAGGTGCAAGCAAACCATAAATTAATCCACTGAACATAACATTATGTATGCATGTTCACTTACACATGCGATTTTGGCAATTCAAGTTTGTTTGGCGCATCATTGAAGTGGAGTTCGTATTGATGAGAACTGATGAAAATTGCAACTTTCTTCTCACCCTCTGTAAATGGAATGAAACAAGCATATGACGTAGAAGTAAATAATAATAACAATAACAACAATAAAAGTAAATAATAATAAATGACTAAAATAACAGTCTATTAACCAAAGCAGAATTTAGGCCTTAGCACCCTGCCCAGGTGCAAATAGGCATGTTTGAATCTACTTCACTACTGTTTAAATCTACTTTACTACTGTTTAAATCTACTTCACTACTGTTTAAATCTACTTCTGAATCACTACTGTGCATTCGGATTACAGTTTAGACAGACCCATTTCCTGAATTGTTCGAGCTCTTGCACAGAATTCAAATTGGAATCTTAATTCCCGAACACGGGGCTGTTGTTCGGTTCCCTTCCTCCTCCCTCCAGTCGCCGGACCCTTTGTAGTCTCGCTTAGCCAGACCCAACAACAGCGACGCGTGTCTAGAACACGCCCAGGATGCAAAAAGATTAACCTTGAAAGGTATTTGCTGAATGATCTAAACTCTGACACTTTCCATTTCAACGAACAACAAACCTGACTCAGCTGCCCAAATGCTGACAGAGCATTGTATTTCAGTCCACGTTTAGAGGTTCTCTATCCATCCGTCTATCGCTATAGGTTATCGAGCGTCTATGGTTAGTCTAAGAGTAATTACGTTCAGTGCTACTTCAACTTCACGTAACATTACGTGAAACGTTGTAGATCTCTTCGTGGAACTACTATCATTAGGTAACCTTAAACTTGACAAAATTCATACATGTTTAAAATGTGTTCCAGCATTCATGAACGAAGCCATGCATGGATGTACGTACAGGCCAACTATCATTCTGCAAAGCGGTCTCTCAAAAGAACTCACCCATCCAGAGCTGCTTTAAGTGACGTATTGTTGAGGAAAGACACGCTGAAGCTTCCGGCAAGCTTTGTAAATAGTCCAACAGAGGCCGACCTTTCTTCTTAGTTGCAAGCAGAGATAACGTATTTCTCCATCCTCGCAAGGTGTCGCTTTTGGAATAGCCTTCCAATGCAGCTACCTCTGCCGGGCTCAAAGCCTGGCTCTCCTGCAAGCTCTTCAGGAGCTGGTCTATTTGTACTTCGCTCTGGATCAGCTCCCTTGAAATCGACGTATACCGATCAGATAGCAAAGCCATATAAATAAAATGCAGAATACATCTGATTGCAAGCCTCGCAGTTGCTACAACGTTCAGTCCCTACAGCGATGCAGCGATATTCGAATCTTTACTAAGAATAAATGAACGTTTCCAAGGGTCCACGCCCTCTGCCCCTCCTACCAGCGCGTGACCGGAAGTTCTCTGGCTGCAGCTGCAGCTGGTAGATTTTTCTCCCATTTCAGCTAACACGATATTACAACACATGCACCTGGAAAGCTCTAAGATTTTACTTCCATTTGATGTCATCTTTGAGTTCCCAGTACAAGTCGTCATACAACCATATATAATATCAAATATATATAATATATAGCTATATTATATATTATTATCAAATTTATATTTCTCATGTCTATAGTCATAATCACACAATTATCTATCAAATTGCCTATTTCATTTATAAAGCCATGCAATTAAGACTTGCCCAACTATCCCCCCCAATTTAGGGTATGCTATGTGCTGTCAGTGCACGTGGTGTTGAATGATGTTCAGTGTTATATGACAGTTAGTGGTGTTCAGTACTATGTGTTATTAGTGGTGCTTATCTGTGTACTATGTATTGTTCTGATTGTATTCCTGCCCCAACTTTTTATTATCTTATCATTATTTCATGCACATACCCACAATCACCTTTATCACTCAATGTACACACAAGCTTGGCACATTGTCTGCCGTGATTGATTCTGTCATTTCATGCTGAGGTCAAGGGCTGTTTTGGCTTCGACTAGTGATGTATATTATATCATTATTATTATATTCTGAAACGGAGAAAGGTGGTATGTATATATGAATCAGTATTATAATATCATAGTCAATTCCTTACAGTAGTTTGCAGCACTGTATAGTTTCATTGCATTGACTAACTGCAGTTATGTCAATCACTAGGAGTATAATAGCAGTAGAAGCTCCAGACTAGAAGTTAAAATATTATAGTACAGTACTATTATTTATATAATTTCATAGCACTATTATATCTGAACATTAGTAAGTAAAGATGCTAATTAAATAATATTTTAGTAATATTTAAATGCAATAAATTGATAAACAAAGATATGATCATTAAATATATTGTTTTATTACTAGGAAAGATCACTTATCCAGGAATCAACTTTCGCTCTATAGGTAAATAGAAGACCAACTGGGGTAAGGTACATCTTTGTATGTGTATATAATATGCATGGAAATTTGTGATCAAAATGACCTTCACAGAGTAGCAAACAACAAAAACACACGGTCTGAGTGCAGTGGGTGATAAAGAAACAAATGTATTCAAACTGTTACCCACATGATAAATACAGACTTAATTCTCTCAGAGTGTGAAACGATGCAAATACACATTACAGTCCCATCAGTAGAATAAGAGGAGTCCAATGTGGTGACATGGTAGCTAGTGGTAGCACTTCAGAAAGCCCTGCCTTTGGCTCTCAATCAGGTCAAGGACTGATTAAATTGTGGATATGACAGAACAGGTTTTGTAAGCAATTGTTAGTAAAATTTAACCAGATCTGCTGGTTTTAAGGAACGTTTGCACAAACACAGCCAAATCCCCTGGCCTACAGGTCTACTGTCCTGCCAAAATGCTGACTAACAGCTTCACTAGGCTAAATCGGCTGGTCATGTGGCACTATGCTCCAAAAGTGATTATTGTTTTCCTTTACAAGTGCCATATGTGCCAATACCTCATTCCATATCGAAGAACGCATGACCTGTGCTCTTCCTCATTAGGTGTGCCAATCATGTCAATGAACACACCAGTTAAAGCAGGCCAAGAGGTTGAAAATGGCACTTGCTCATCTGCCGACACCATTCACATGCTGCTAGATCGAGCACATTATTACAACTCACCTGAATTCTTGAGACAATATGTCTCCGCTATGCAGACACGAAACATCCAGACTCATCAGATCCTCCAGTATTGTGTGGGTCCTGTGCTGGGAAAATGACACCACTTGTTTACAAAGATTTGAGAGTCGTTTTTTCTTTTTGGTGAGGAGAAGTAGCTCCAATCTCATTTCACAGTTTGTCTTTGGAGTCAGTCGGTCAGCAAGAAGGTGAATGTACTTTTGCTCGATCTCAATCTCCTTCTTCTCTCTCAGAGGAGGCATTTGTAGGAGATAGCTCAATGGTGTTCCAGTGGAATTGGCTCTTGGCGTGTTATGGTCGATTTCCCTCACACACTGGTGGATCTCGCCTTCGAGGGCATGGCAGGCACTAGCTTCGGATAAAATTTGCATGGCAAGGTCTGCTGCACCGTCAAATTCGTTCATCTCACCAACATCCTCAAATACAGCTTTCTTGGTAATCTCCACAAGGGATTCGGTGCATTTTCGTAACTTTTTGCGAGTAGCTTCTGAATAGCTTATCTCCTCATTCAGGATTATAATGTCTTCAACTACATCCATTTGTTGTCGAACAGTGGAGCTGGGGTTCGGTACGATGGATTCGTTCTTCTCTAACACTCCTCTCCGCTTCTCAGAAATCTCTGCTTCAACATTCTAACAGTAGGTGATGTATGATAAATGCCCATATGCAAATAATACACACACACACACAACACACTCATGCACACACACACACACACACACACACACATGCACGCACGCACACGTGCACACACACACACACATATACGTACACAACACACACAAACACACACACGCACACACACACATACACATACACACATACACACATGCACACACATACACACATGCACACATGCACACACAGACACATACACACATGCACACACACACAGTAGAGTACCTTTATCTTGACATTCATGGCTTCAATTGCTTCCTTAAGGACTTCAAGCTGCTTCAACTGGCGCATACCTCTTGGGTGATCCCAGCTTGTGCTCTGTGTCTCATGACTTCAGAAGAGACAATACAAATACATACGTCAATAGCATACTTAGTTAGTGTAGATATTGATGTTATCCATTGCCACAAGACACAGAGATGTGTCTCGATTTGTATCAAACTGAATTACAGTCGATAGCGATAGGTACTATAAGGCAAATACTCATATGTAGCCAACAAATGTCAGGTAATATCAATGTCAACCGAACTCAAAACAAACAGCCAATCAGACCAACCAAAGACCATCTGGCGAAAGTGGACCAACCAAGGACCAGCCGGCGAAAGTGGAGGAATTTCAAGCCTGATTATCTTCCTACGTACAACACATCAATGATGTGGAAAATGTTACACCAGCTGTGTTTTGTTTGACAAACCGTTCATTGTTTATCATATCACAAGGCCTCTCCCGCACTGTCTGGAATGATAAACCTTCTTGTTGACATGAGAAAGAGAACTTCTCACATACATACAGGTCATAAGGCACACTGTTAACTCCTACTATAAGTAAAACTACAAGCTAACTACAAACTTGAGACTTGTTAACTGTCACTGAAATGAAATACTGAAATGTGGGATGCTGAATTACCTGTACTGGACACTAGAATGTCCAAGAGGGACACGGAAATGCCTGAGTGGGACACTGAAATGACTAAGAGGGACACTGACACCTACACACATAAAATGCATGTACTTTGCTTACGAACTTTGCATAGTACATCTCTCCATGCTCTGTGATTAGCCGTTCCCATCCTGGGGGAAGCTCTAGTGATGAGAGAGAAACTCTGATTATCACACAACATGTGGCAATTTACTAGGTGAGATATGTTAGAAATAATAAATATTGCATAAATATCGCCATGGTTACCAAGGTATTCAATACAATACAGAGAAACAAATAGAGATTACCATGGAAATGTTTTCAAATTGTAATCCTGACTGGGAACATGTTCATTACTCACTGGTCCAGTCGTAATATTTGCAACTGAGAGGCTTCAGGGACCGAGGGTCCGTCCAGGTGGAGGTCTGTGTCCAGTGACTGCACAGAAATGAGAATTAAGAAGAAATGTTACTAGCTGTGTGGACAGATGGAGTCTTGCATCACATACAGAGTGTTGTCTTATGTACAGAGTGTTGTCTTATGTACAGAGTAGTGTGTTATGTATAGAGTGGAGTGGTACATGAAGTACAGAGTGGTGTATTACAGAGTCTTGTGCTATGTAAAGAGTGTTGTGTTATGTACAGAGTGTTATGTTATGTACAGAGTGGCATTTTATTTTATTCACAAACTCAATATAAGAATGGAAGCGGGGATAATAGTACAATACTACCACTTTTGCTGAGGACTCTATAACTAAAAACTGGTTCAACCCAGGTCTGCCCAGATAGACCGATTGCCAAATCCTGCACATGCAGGTGTGTACACTGGTTGGTGTGTGCATCTAATTCCTTACTTTTCGAAGTAAGGTCTTCCTGATTGAACATCAAACTTTCGTGACCATCCTTGAGGGAGGGGCTTGTCTGCTAAAGGATCACACGCTTTATTGTCTTCCTCGTCCAAAGCAGGGAAGCTCGGGGGTAACTTGTGATAGCCAGGCTCAGTGAACACATCTAACAGAGCAGACACATATCAGGTACATAGGAGGTATATAATAGTACATAGCAGATACATAGCAGGTACATACATAGGATGCATGTATACTACATTTGCTAAATTATAGATTTGTTTAACTCTTTTTGCTCATAGCTCCTACTATGTGCATGTGCTCATCAACCTCAACTAGGCACCCACCTTTGTAGTTCTGGTTGGGTCGTATGCACAGGGTCACCTCTCGGCCAGACTGCCTCAGGGTCTCTACTGCCTCTTTGTGGGTCAGGCCGAGGAGACTCCTACGGTTAACTGACAGGAGCTCATCGCCCAGATTCAGTAGGCCATCTGTGTGTTACCAACAAGTAGAGAAAGAAGGACTCAAATGATGTTTTAGTGAAACGAGTCAAAAAAGTGAATGAATGACCAAAATTTGCTTTGGGAGCCATTCCACAGCAGACTGACTGGCAGTACAACACAGTGGAAGTGGTCGAGCTACAAATGTCACCTAAGGAACCTTTTTAAGCAGTCTATATAATATTATATAGTCATACTATATATGACATGGTTGAGTGGATAAACACCATATTTACTTAACATTGCAGTATATTATATGCAGTTACAAATACTGCTACATGCACTCAGACACACACACACACACACACACACACACACAGGCAGCTCCTTTGATTTCAACTTCACAAACGACAATCGGTATCCCGTGTTCCCGCCCTCCTTTTACACTGAAGCCGAGTCCAGTTCGAAGACGCTTGATGTGAATAGTCTGAGTTGCTTTTGCCTTTTGAAGTCTAGAGCTCTCCATGATTAATACACAGCAGCACAGATCAAGGAGGATCAAGAGTAGTAGCAGTACAGATCAAGGAGGACCAGGAGCAGTTGCAGTGCAGATAGGAGGACACACAGCGTATATTGCGCCGTCAAAACAGGGAAACGCCTTCTCAGTAGATCCCTATCATTATAAAGAGGCGTGGTCAACACCACTATAGGCGGGGCGGAGGGAGATTTGAAATGCAGCTCAGAAGTAAGTTAATTCCTATTGTCCCGGACGGGCCGTCCACAACCTGTTATGTTAGAGAGCGGGCTAACTTGGAATTTATAGCCTTGAGCACACTCAACACTGATAATTCTGCATCTAAAAATGCTTGTCCATAGCTCGTTATTAACTACAGTACAACTAACCTCACAAGTACCCTGATACCTCTAGTACATCATCTATTAATTAATGCATGCACTTCACTCAGTTCCTAACTTATGTGCACTATGTCAACCAGTATTGATAGCAAGTACCTCTGGTGAGAATTGCAAACTTGTTGTGTCCTTCCAGGTACTTATGTACTTACTAGGCAAGTTGTCAGTGTCAACAGGAAATATCAAAAGATGTGTCACAAACTCACTCAGCCATTTCAAGTTATCCCCACTGCCCTATATGCTTGAGTTGGACTTGTTCCACTAAATATTCCAGTAACGTTACTCTCTTTTACCTCAATCTACACAAACCTTCTCGTTTGATAAGCTGAGCTAGCAATAGTTGAACCTGATTGTTCGTTTGTTCTCCAGATTGCTATGCAGTGACCCGACAGCCTACCTCCCCATCTTACACCAGTCGTTTCTTCACTACTCGCTGCCGCTGTCGAAGTGGCTGGCGGAGCAGGGCTATGAGCTATATGGACGGAATGACCTGAGGTTTGTGGAGTCGATGTACAGAGTGCTGAGGGATGTGTTTGCCTACAAGCCACCCTTGACGAAGGAGCAGTTCCTTAGCAATGGGTTCGCTGAGAGGAAGATGATCATAAGTACTAGGATCTTGGAACTGTGTAGAGAGAAGCATGGTAAACTGACCAGGTGTGTGTGTGTGTGTGTGTGTGTGTGTGTGTGTGTGTGTGTGTGTGTGTGTGTGTGTGTGCATGTGTGTGCATGTGTGTGCATGTGTGTGCGTGCGAGTGTGTGTGTGAGTGAATGTAGTCTCATATGAGTGCTAATTCTACCAAGTACATACGTATAATAATATATGTATGTATGTATGTATGTACGTATGTATGTACATTGGATCCAGAACTACCTCACTTTACAACACAGTTTTTTAGGTGGTAATGTCTGCTATCTCCCTATCTCCATACTGTATGTATGTATGTATGTATGCACATGCATATACTCAAATTAGGAGAGCTTGTATTATACATACAATGTTCTGTGTGAACTGTCCTATCATTGATGGGTAGGGTTGCAAGAAGATCAAAGTACATTTCCACACCAGCTTTCAACTTGTGTTACGACATGTCCCCCATAAATTCATAACCTGTACACTTGAAACAATGTCCTGACTCAACTAGCAGAGATCCCCTCATCCAGACTCAACTGCCTCAGAGTGTCATACCCATAATACATATGTACATATGTCTACATATGTACATGTTATTTCCTAGTTTGTATACGTATGTACGTGCCTATTTGTGCACATTATGCATATGTACATATGAATCACTTCCTGTACATGGTCATCCACTTCCTTGTATGCATCCACTGCAGACCAGTATACGAGTAGAAAGAGAGCAACTGCTCCCACCCCTGACTTCTTCCAGCACAAGCTCACAGTCACACCTCAGTGAGGAGTCCTGTAGGACCCCTTCACCTGATCCAATCCCACAGAATGACTCCAATGTAACGCATTCCACCACAATCCGAATATCCAACAACAACAAAATCAGTTCGATCAGTCCAGAACTACCAGTAGTTGTGTTGAACAACCTGACACTGCCTCCAACAACAATGTACGTAGCTCTGGTACAACAGATTAAGGAGCTCACAGACTGCATTGGGAAAGTTTCTGCCGGAATTGTTGTTCTTGAAACTCAGCTCCAAATCAATGAACGTAAAGGAGAGAGTGAGCATAAGGATGATGGCCACACCTGAGCACCGTTGAAAGAAAATGCTGACCCAGAGAGTGAGATACCGCATTGTTCTGCCACACGTTCGGATTTTGTGCAAAGGGTAGAAACTTCAAGGCAACATGTGACTCCTGTGCAGAGCACATCAGTGAGACAACCTCACCACGGGGAGACCGACTCAGAGAGAGAATCAACAGATCCTTCTTCTGATGATCCCACACATACTGAAACGGATGACAGCAACTTTAGAAGTGATGTGTGTACTGGAGACCCAGTAAGTGACCACTGCTGTGGTGTAATTTATGGATAATTTACTGTTCTCATACCACTTGACTATACTAGGTGTCCAGTGAAGCTTTAATATGTAGCTATTGAGAAGTACGTAGGTGTGTGGGTGTGAGTACGTATGTATGTGTTTGTATGTACGTGTGTGTGTGCGTGTGTGTGTGTGCATGCACATGTGTAATCAGCAAGTTTTATTCCTCTGTGTCCTACTTATCCTGACAGAACTCACAACACACAGTATTATTCCATTCAGCATGGACTGCAAGATTACATAACATTTTTTGAACCATTGTTTATCGCATTTTATTATAATATTTTCCATATGCAGTAAAACACTAACTACATAATAAACATTATGTATGCATAATATTATACATTACGTATATTTATAGGATTTGAGGTGTTCAAAATCATATAAGCATGATAGAGTTATAATATTACTTGTTATAGATTTTTCTTATATATAAGACTGAATTGGTGATTGTACATAGTCAAATGGGAACATTTACAAACTTTATAATATTATTATTGTCATGATCAGTATGTGTCCGGCCATTGATGAATACACAGTGAACCCTCCCTAAACCAAACACCCTTGGGACCAGTCAGAAAATTCACTTTATTGGTGCTCAGCTGGGTATACCATTCAGATCAGTGAGGTTGGCAGAATTAATCTACATTATTATATTATAAACAGTAATAATTATCGATATTCAGCTTTAATACATGCTACCAATAATAAATTGGTTACATAATTAATATTATAATTGTAGAAACAGATTAATGATGGAAAAGAGGGGCCATTTCAATTTGTATGAACTTATATAATAACACTTGTGAAGAAAGAATAAATGAATAATTATATGAAATTGCTGCCTGCATGGCTACCAACAAGGATGGCTATATATATATTATACCATCAAAGGGGATTGTCACATCAATAATATAATGGTTCCTTTTCCTGCTTCCTGATCAACTAGGACCATGCAAGTTGGGCTTTAATAGCCTTAATTGGTTGCTCAGGATGACTTTCTTCCTCTTTAAAAGGAATTGTATCGATTGCCATGAGTGCTAATTCAATCCAGACACCCCAGTATGTAGGTATGTATGTACATTGGACCCAGAACAACTCCACTTTACAACACAACTTTCAAGTTATTGTTAGGTGGTAACATTTTCAATGAAGTTCAGAACATACTCAAAGTCCATGTACATGACCTTTGCTTCATACTGACGTCTGCTGAATCATCGTATGTTTCAATTTTCTCTCCAGAGGTAATGCAAAGAGGAAGGCTTGCAGGTAAAAGCATACAGTATATTACTAGACTAAGTGCTTATTCACTCGAACACACACAATGTCATATGTACATAATACGTATATATGTGTGTGGGTTGATATTGTTATTAGTAGCTACCAATGTGTTCATTCTACACATCAGGGGTTGCTATAACCAGTCATCATAGGCTTCCAGCACCACAGTGTGTGTGTGTGTGTGTGTGTGTGTGTGTGTGTGTGTGTGTGTGTGTGTGTGTGTGTGTGTATGTGTTCGTGTGTGCACGCACGTGTGTGCGTGTGAACTGGCTGACTGAGACCCTCATGTAAACACCAAAATGACACCCATACCTCTCCAGGCTGGAAGTGAACAAGATGGGGGTGGTATTATACATTGAATATCATTATGGTTACGTGCTATTCCTACTTCTCAAGTATCTTGCTCCAGCCAATTGGTCCCAGATTGACATTTGGAGCTGAACATACACACAGCAATACAGTAACAAGTGTTGTATGTGTGTGTGTGTGTGTGTGTGTGTGTGTGTGTGTGTGTGTGTGTGTGTGCGTGTGCGTGTGCGTGTGTGTGTGTGTGTGTGGCTTTGAAGGACAGCATACCACAGTGGCAGATCTAGAGGGGGGGTTGCTGGGATTACAACTCCTCTTCTTTTTGAGATTTTGGACTTTTGAAAAACTTCAGTCTTAGTTTTTCCAGAAAACCAAGCTGCATTTTAAAGTTCAGACCGCAGCAAAATTGCAACTGGTTCAAAAGCCACTGCTTCAACAACAAGTCTCACTGTCCCTGGTAGAACCTACAGTGTCCTCAATCCTCTCTTGGTAACAGTGCTCCTGCCTCCAATTTATTGTTTTGTGCAATCACAATCAGTCTATTGTTGAGTCATATCGAGCCATACATCCCCAACTGATAATTCCTAGATCCACCTCTGTACTAGATCCAGCACAGCCACTGATACTCCTGTGCATACACTGTTTAATTATGGAGGGTACTGTTTGATATAACATTCAACACACTGCGGAATGGATGAAGGTGCTAATCTTCTATACTAGTACTAGTACTGAAGATGAATAAGTACAACTAGTACTCTTTACATGCATGGTATAGTGGATTTCTCAATACATGCAGTATCTAGTAAGCAGAGGTCATCCCTGCGACGTTCACTTACAACTGACCGGAAGAAAATCTCCAAATTGGTTACACAGTACCAAATTCTCAGTCGACAAATTGGGGAGGAGCCACCTGTGGAAAAGGATGTACTAGAAGGCAACTTTCCTTGGTCAGCACTAACAGGATATGATCATATTCTTGCTATGCATTGTATTGATTATATTGTGGGATTATCTATTATATTATTATATTCCAGTCATATGTATACATTCTTTGTAAAGGTCAAAGCAGTGTTAGTCTGCAGCAGAAGATGGAAGTAGTAGATGCGTACAACATTGTTGAGTGTTTGTTGGAGGAGGAAGCCTTACTTGTCAAGGAAATGGTGCAGTGCCTTTCGTTCATCTGAGAGCGAATTGATGAGCCCCTTGTGGCAAAAATAACCAGTAAGTAAGCCATCTTGCAATTGCATACTATGTATGATAACAGTTGTACTGTTTGTAATTATGTGACACTGAGGATTCATTCGATTCTGCTTTCAGGACTTGAAGGGGAAATCAGTAATAGTGATCATCCAGATGCTGTCAATCAACCTGACAATAGGAGCTATGTATGTATAACGTTTGCATGACAGGGTATCAGATTTACTCCAACATGTACTTTTCATTGTAGAGGTATGAGGGTTGTCAAGCAGCACCACTCCGAGGCAAGATTGAAGCAAGGGCTACATTTTGGGAGATGATTGTTGGCCCAGTGTTGCATGATGTTTTCACCATTTTTGACACCTGATCATGATGCGGACACCCTCATTGAGAAGCCACCCAATCATGATACCAATGATCACATGATGACGACTACTGATTTTTATGTTTCTTATGTATAACATTTCCCATGCAACTACGCATATGTACATACATAATTATTTTTTTACTGACAAATTTGTGATGATGAAACATGTACTAAACAGTATCATTTCTAATGACTGTTTAATATTATATTATAAATGATTGTATTTGAAATGGAGCTTCATGCATTGCACTAGTATTATTGCAATAACATATAATATGCATGCTAAATTATGAGTACACAATTGCAAACTCATCTTGAGGCAATTGATCATGCATGCATAATGTGCATTTTATATATTATACATATGCATGTGCATGTGCATATGTGAACAATTAAATTTTATAACATATGATATTGCCACTAATCAGTACATACATATATATATATATATATATACACGCAAATTTAAAGTGATCATGAGTACATATTATTATACTTATTATTGATAACATAGTATACATTGTATAAAATAAATGTACCTACATAAACAGCTGCTGAACAAGAAAATTAAAAAGATTATAAGTAATTATGGCATGGTCTGTTCAGACTTGACTTTTTCATCTGTAGCTGAAGACAGTATTTACATGAGCCACAATGTGGCCGAGAGCAGCCAGCACACTTGCCACGTCTCTTCCTCCTTTTCAAGACCTCTGCAGAAAGATTGGTATATTTATGGTGAAAATAAAATAAGCATAGGTCATAAAGCACAAAAACAAAAAACACTAGTACTGTACATGAATGTGACTATATAAAACAGAAATCACAGACCCATTACCATACATTGTTGCTGGAACAGAGCACAAAACTCTATTAAGAATGTCGCATAGTAGGTGAACAATGTGCAATACATGTACATGATATGCATACCTGCAGTGTGCATTTGTGCGGTAGATGGTTGTGGACACCGGATACCTCCAAGGTTAGATTGTGTGTTGCAGTTGGAGGGAATGGGTTGTGTGGTGGTGAGTGTGAGGGGTGTGTTGGTGAGTGTGGGTTGTGTGGTGGTGAGTGTGGGTTGTGTGGTGGTGAGTGTGGGTTGTGTGGTGGTGAGTATGAGTTGTGTGGTGGTGAGTGTGAGTTGTGTGTTGGTGAGTGTGAGTGGTGTGTTGGTGAGTGTGAGTGGTGTGTTGGTGAGTGTGGGTTGTGTGTTGGTAGGTGCCCTTGACTGACTGCAGAATTTGCGCCACAACTGCTCCACCTGTGGATATTGCTACAGAAACGACTGTCCTAGCCCTTCTGTAACATAGTGGACATTGGTGTCTCTGTGGACATTCTTCTCGTACCCAAGGAGCACAAAGTCATAGTCTGCCATGTTCAACCATTTGGCCTAAATTGGATGATGAGGGGATAATGATAAGGAAATCTTCAAAATCATTTTGTTCCACATGTGCATTAACAGTACGATATAAAACAACATGTACAGCTAGTACATTCCTCTTTGGTGATCCAAGCTTGTGCTCTGTGTGTCATGACTTCAGAAGAGACAATACAAATATGTACATCAATATGTGGGAGCCCTTATATTAGCTTATGGCTAACGGCTTCCCACTTTAAATAATAATACCTGATACCTGATCAATATATTTATATTATTCAGCATATTTAGTCCAGTTTTACTACAGTTGTAGATATTGTTGCTATCCATTGCCACAAGACACTGAATACACACACACACACACACACACACACACACACACACACACACACACACACACACACACACACACACACACACACACACACACACACACACACACACACACACACATGCACACACATGCACACAGGCAGCTCCTTTACTCCTTTATTCAAGCTATACTAAGACTCATTGACTCATTGACTGAAAAGAAATACTGAAATTCTGAATGCCCAAGTGGGACACTGCACCTACACACATATTATATTGAAATGTCTGAGTGAGACACCGAAATGCCCAAGTGGGACACTGACACCTATACAAATAAAATGCATGTACTTTGCTCACACGCTTTGCATAGTACATCTCTCCATGCTCTGTAAGCAGCAGTTTCCATCCCGGAGGAAGCTCCAGTGAGGAGAGAGAAACTCTGATTATTGCACAACATTGAGGTAATTTACTAGGTGAAATATGTTAGAAATAATAAATATTGCCATGGTTAAGGTATTCAATACAGTATGGAGAAACAAATAGAGATTGCCATGGAAACATATCTGAATTGTAATCCCGACTGTGAACATGTTCATTACTCACTGGTCCAGTCATAATATTTGCAACTGAGAGGCTTCAGGGTGCGAGGGTCTATCCAGATGTCAGTGTCCAGTGGCTACACAGAAATGAGAAGTGAGGAGGAATGTTACCAGCTGTGTGGACAGATGGAGTCACATACGGAGTGTTGTGTTATGTACAGAGTGGTGTAATATGTACATAGAAGAATATCATGTACAGAGTGTATTATGTACAGAGTGGTGTATTATGTACAGAGTGGCGTGTTATGTACAGAGTGGTGTATTATTTAATTGGTAAACTCAATATAGCAATGGAAGCTGTGGTAATAGCACAATTGCCACTTTAGCTGCAGACCATGTAACTAAAAAGGCCTGTCCAGATGGACCGATTGCTACGATCCTGCACATGTACATGGACACACAGGACACACACACACACACACAGGCAGCTCCTTTGATTTCAACTTCACAAACGACAATCGGTATCCCGTGTTCCAGTCCTCCTTTTACACTGAAGCCGAGTCCAGTTCGGAGACGCTTGATGTGAATAGTCTGAGTTGCTTTTGCCTTTTGAAGTCTAGAGCTATCCATGATTAATACACAGCAGTAAAGGTCAAGGAGGATCAAGAACAGTTGCAGTGCAGATCAGGAGGACACACAGCGTATTATATTGCGCCGTCAAAACAGGGAAACGCCTTCTCAGTAGATCCCTGTCATTATAAAGAGGCGTGGTCAATGCCACCATAGGCGGGCCGAGAGAGATTTCAGTGAAAGTCACAGACCGCCCTATTTCCATACTGCATGTATGTATGTATAATATTACAATTAGGACAGTATGTATTATACGTACAATGTTCTGTGTGAACTCTCCTATCATTGATGGGTAGGGTTACAAGAAGACAAGTTAGATTTCCACACCAGCTTTCAACTTGTGGTACAATGTGTCCTCCATAAATTCATAACCTGTACACTTGAAACAATGTCCTGACTCAACTAGCAGAGATCCCCTCATCCAGACCTAACTACCTCATAATACGTATATATATGTACATATGTCTACATATGTACATCCTATTTCCTTAATACTTGTATAATTTTATTATGTATGTATGTACCTAATCATACGCATTATACATACATACATACATATGAATCACTTCCTGTACACAGTCATCCACTTCCTTGTATGCATCCACTGCAGACCAGTATACGAGTAGAAAGAGAGCAACTGCTTCCACCACTGGCTGCTTCCAGCACAAGCTTGCAGTCACACCTCAGTGAGGACCCCGGCCTTCACCTAATCCAATCCCACATAGTGACTCCAATGCAATGCATTCCACCACAAGTGTTTACCCACCTACGCAAGTCACTCAGGACACGTCCAAACCAGTTCAGTCCAGAACTACCATCAGTGGTGTTAAACAACCTGACACTGCCTCCAGTAACAATGTAGCTCTGATGCAACAGGTTAAGGAGCTCACAGACTGCATTGGAAAGATGTCTGCCAGGATCATTCTTCTTGAAACTCAACTCCAAATCAATGAATGTAAAGGAGAGAGTGAGCACGGCCTTCATAAGGATGATGATCACACCCGAGCACCGTTGAAAAAGAATACTGACCCAGGGAGTGAGATACTGCCTTGTTCTACCACTCGGTCGGATCGAACTATGACAATTCTGCGCATTCAAAGAAATGAATATCATTATAGCAATAACACAACACAACACAGTACGCAGAGAGTAATAGCAGCTGGGAGAAAACTTGGAATAAAAGTCAGAAATCCAGTAGTTCATTAATGCCAACGCTACTACAGTCTTCCGCTATGTACTCCGATATTCAGAATCGGCTACCTATCCGCGACTGAGTTCCTCGAAGTCGGCGTGATCAAAACTGAAAACAGCGTGTTTCTTCCCATAAATAGCCGATTCTGAATATCGTAGGCACACGTGACTGGACTGGAGAACAGAAAATATCTTCATAAAAGATGCAGCGATTCTCTCCGCGCATTTTAGAGCGTTTATTTGGCGATAAATGGGTTACTACCCGCCTGCCTCGGGAGGTATCGTATTTACTGCTCGCGCCCTCGGGTCTCGCCAGTAAATACGATACCTCCCTCGTAGGCGGGTAGTAACCTATTATACTCTCCTAATATAATTGAAAGCGGTTACCACGCTCATCCCCCAACTCCCCCCAAAGAGAGACTTTGTACACTATGCAATCTTAAAAGTGTCGAGGATGAGGCTCACTTTTCATGCCCAAGGTTTTCGCACTTGAGGCCCAATATGCTTGCTACAGCTAATGCTACCAATTCCTGTTTTGAGTACCTATCATCAAAAGATAAATTTATTTACATATTAACTTCCACCAATGAAAACTTGATTTGGTGTTCAGCAAAGTACATATATAATGCTATGAAACTTGGATCTGCATGGTTGTCACCTCCTGTTTAGTCGCTATTAATTTATATTTACAATTTTAAATTACCATTCGATAATTCACCAATATAGTATATACAGGGTCACCTAGATACAAAGGTAATTCATACACAGTGGAGGTTATTATAGCCAATTCTCTCCACCACAAGGTCCTCCCGAACCTTGTGGTAATTACTGCAGCTTCAATATGGTAAAAGGTGTTAACCAACAGCTATGAATCCAATTATTTGGTGGCTCTTCTCCAGCGAGTGGCGTACGATGCAGTTGAGACACGCGAACGCTGATCTCCCCAGAGGTCCGTGATTGTGGTTTGTCAATTTGTTCCCAGATTTCCAGGACGTACCTTCCAAGATCATTGCAGTTGCCTGGGCTCCGAACAATAACTAGCTAGCCGTAGCTGTGGTGGATAGGATGGTGTGTTTGTTTGATGACCAGGGATAAAAGAAAGACAGATTTACAACGAAACCTGCTGAATCCAGCGTAAGAAACAGTGGGACTGTCGCTGGTTGCGGCGATGTACCAATTACTCTTCTTCCTCCTGCTGGGGAAGAAATGCTACCAGTTAACGGCGATGGCATTCTCACCTCACTCAACAAAGCAGTGGGACAGTCTGATTGTCTTCGTTAATCGTGTTGGTGAAGCATGGTTGGTATATCTGCTTAGCATTGTGTGTGTGTGTGTGTGTGTGTGTGTGTGTGTGTGTGTGTGTGTGTGTGTGTGTGTGTGTGTGTGTGTGTGTGTGTGTGTGTGTGTGTGTGTGTGTGTGTGTGTGTGTGTGTGTGTGTGTGTGTGTGTTAGTCTAGCTAGCTAGACCATCCCTAAGAGGCGTCAAGGGGCGGAAAAGGGAAGGGACGGTCTAGCACAAATAGCAATTAGTTCACACCTGAGCGTGTGACCATCAACCAATGAAATGCTACTGCCAAGAATCTTGGTAATGATATTCATTGATTCACTTTAGTTAATTGTTAAAGTGTTGTGGAGGATGATACTACATAGTTGTTGTCGGTAGCTGGGAATATCCACCCATCTGACAGTCGGATGAACGCGAATACTAGTATTTTGCAAGGACATGATAAGATCATATGTATGTATGTATGATCGTATCAATCCTTGATCAGCAACTTGCCGTGACCAGTCAAGAGACTGGTCACGGCAAGTTGCCGATCAAGTATTGCAAATGAAGGAATGAGAACCAACATAGTTGAATCATCAAATGAAATGAGCTCAACTGGTTCACCAACTATCTCCATGGTAGAAAGCAATGAGTAATTGTAGATGGCCATTTCTTTGAGCAGGCCCAGGTCTCACGTGGTGTTCCACAGGGTTCCATACTTGGTTCTCTGCTTTTTCTTATCTATGTGAATGACCTACCTCATGTGGCTTCAAAGTGTACTGTGAAGCTCTATGCTGATAATGTGGCCATTTATGCTACTAGTAGAGATGCAAGTACAGTGACAGGCTGTCTAAACCATGATCTAGCTAGTATATTTGCTTCCTGGATCAATGTGAACCGATTGAAAATGAACATTGGGAAGACCCTGCTGATGACGCTTGGTGGGAGGGCTTCACAAGCCAAGTGTCAAGCTATTACTATGGAACTGAATGGTACTACCATCCCAAAGGCAAATTCAGTGAAGTATCTCAGCATTACAATTGATAGGGACCTTAACTGGAAGCTACACACCTCCAGCATCTATAAGAAAGCTTCTGCTGCCATAGCCTGTATACGTAGAGTCAGTCATCATCTGCCACTCAACACTTGGAAGATGCTCTACCCCTCCCTTGTCCTCCCATATGTGGACTACTGCTCTACCTTCTGGCATACATGTACCCAAGCTGTCTCCAACGACATTGAACATATACAAAACTTTGCCATGAGGGTTATTCTCCATCAGCCCCCCCGTACATTAACTGCCCCTCTTAGAGAAAAGCTTAACTGGACCACCCTTAGACAGCGACGACATAACCATATGCTATGTCAGGTACATCGATGTGTACTCCAGCAAGCCCCGGAATATCTCTCCTGCAAATTCCTACGTAACAAATATACATCAACTCATGGTTCTGGCAAGTTAAAAGTCCCATCTCCCCATACCAACAAATTAAAGACGTCCTTCCAATATCAAGGTGCCCTTTACTATAACAACTTGTCTGCTAATATTAGATGCATGCAGTCTCTCTCAACATTTAGGCAATCATTAAAACATCTTAATTTATTGTAACTGGACTTTATTTACTCATCAATCTGTAAAATGTATATATTTTCTAGGACCTGCATGTAAACCCACAATCTCCTATTGCTTTTATTTCTGATAAACGAACAGGTAAAATACTTTCGTGAATGTAGATTATCTGCTGTGCAATCACAGAGTGGTTAGAGATGTCAATGTTCACGATGAACAATACAAATTGAGAGTACTTGTAATAATACTATAATTCTGACGAAGAATCATTGCATAATCGACAAAACAACACTAAATCTATTCTTTCCTTGCTTTCCCCTGTCCTCCCACAGATACTCTAACCTGAATTAGAGTATAGAACATGGTTAGAGTATCTATATGGTCCTCCTAACACGTATGGGGTGTACAGTGAGCTGTAGAAACTCTATACATGTTATTTGTTAATTGGCAGGTGTGAACTAATCACTACTTGGACTAGACTGTCCCTTCTCTTTTCCACCCCTCGTCACCTCTTAGGGACGGTCTAGCTAGTGTGTGTGTGCGTGTGTGTGTATGTAGCCTCATATGAGTGTGTGTGTTTGATATGGGATCAACCTAAAGAACGGACCTACGGCCATATTGAAATGATGATGTCAGATTTTGCCATCATATCACATGACGACATAGTCACATGATAAGGGCACCAAGAAGCTGTAAAATATCCGTAATGATTTTCCGTCGGCCATTTTAAGCGACACGCCCCCTTATCACGTGACTATGTTGATTGCGCAATCTGACATCATCATGCAAGTGCATGCATGCAATACTTTGTAATACTTCAATTTTTCTATACATTTTGTAGCCGGAGATTCTCACTGTTCGTCTGGAGACACCCTTTAGTTCGAGGGAGGCAAGAAACAATCATCAGTTCCAGATTCTTCAAACAACACCTCCTCCCTCTCCCGGAAAGTGTGTGTCACTTCTCCAGTTCATGGGTCAAATATCACCTTGCAAGCAGAGTACAGTTGGTCGAAATCAACGAAAATTGTTGACAGACTTGGATATCACTCCTGCAGTTACTCCCATTAAGCTGTGTTAGGCGTATATGTCTGCTATCTCCCTATCTCTATACTTCATTTATGTACATACGTATATTACAATTAGGAGAACATGTATTATACAAATTTCTGTGTGAACCCTCCTATTATTGATGGGTAGGGTTTCAAGAAGATCAAAAGTAGATTTCCACACCAGCTTTCAACTTGTGTTACAACATGTCCTCCATAAATTCATAACCTGTACGCTTGAAACAATGTCTTGACTCAACTAGCAGAGATCCCCTCATCCAAATTCCACTGCCTCAGAGTGTCGTACCCATAATACATATGTACATATGTCTACATATGTATGTACATGATATTTCCTACTTTGTATCTGTATGTACATACCTAATCATACACGTTATACGTACATACATATGAATCACTTCCTGTGCACAGACATCCACTTGCTTGTATGTATCCACTGCAGACCAGTATACGAGTAGAAAGAGAGCAACTGCTTCCACCACTGGCTGCTTCCAGCACAAGCTCGCAGTCGCACCTCAGTGAGGACCCACATAGTGACTCCAATGCAATGCATTCCACCACAAGTGTTTACCCACCTACGCAAGTCACTCAGGACACGTCCAAACCAGTTCAGTCCAGAACTACCATCAGTGGTGTTAAACAACCTGACACTGCCTCCAGTAACAATGTAGCTCTGATGCAACAGGTTAAGGAGCTCACAGACTGCATTGGAAAGATGTCTGCCAGGATCATTCTTCTTGAAACTCAACTCCAAATCAATGAATGTAAAGGAGAGAGTGAGCACGGCCTTCATAAGGATGATGGCCACACCCAAGCACCGTTGAAAGAGAATACTGACCCAGGGAGTGAGATACTGCCTCATCCTACCATTCGGTCGGATCTCATAGCAAATCAACAGATCCATCTTCTGATGATCCCACACCTACTGAAACAGATGAAATTTAGAAGTGACTGTGTGTACTGGAGACCCAGTAAGTGGACACTGCTGTGGCATATTCATTGTAAATTGTGGATAATGTCCTGTTCTCATATCACTTGACTATAATAGGTGTCCAGTGAGGCTTTGATAGCTCAATTGAGAAGCAGGTGTGTGTGTGTGTGTTTGATATGTACCTTTATCGCCCGATGACGTCATACATCAAAGGCACCGCCTGGGCAGTAAATTTGATACTTTCCCTGCACGCAGCACGTGGGCGCAGGGACAGTATCACATAAGCGCCCAGTTTTTACCTTAAAAGGGCAATAATTACGAGGTGCTAGACAAACTATGACAATTTCCGGCATTCAAAGAAATGAATATTATTATACCAATAACACAACACAACACAGTATGCAGAGAGTAACAGCAGCAGGGAGAAAACTTGGAATAAAAGTCAGAAATCCAGTAGTTCATTAATGCCAACGCTACTACAGTCTTCTACTATGTACTCCGATATTCAGAATCGGCTATCTATCCGCGACTAACTTCCTCAAAGTCGTCGTGATCAAAATTGAAAACAGCCGCTTTTGCTACCTTTCTTTCTACATTTTCGGGTGTTTCTTCCCATAAATAGCCGATTCTGAGTATCGTAGGCACACAGGACTGGACTGGAGAACAGAAAATATCTTCAGAAAGATGCAGCGATTCTCTCCGTGAATTTTGGAGCGTTTATTTGGCGATAAATGGGTTACTACCCGCCTACCTCGGGAGGTATCGTAGTTACTGCTCGCGCCCTCGGGTCTCGCACAGTAAATACGATACCTCCCTCGTAGGCGGGTAGTAACCTATAATTAATATCTGGAAATCGTGGATGATAAACAACAACTGGCATGCAGAACTCCACAAACAGCTGCATACTGTCACTCACTCAATATCCCTCACAGCACACTCCAGTGTCAGTGACTGGTTCTGAATGATCTTCATCAGATCTTCAATTTCCTCTTTCTTATCATCCTGAGCAGACTTTGCGATGATCACTGTGAACCGTGACCTGATGATTGGACACACACAGAGGATAGGTCCAAAAGGTGTCTGGGTTGACATTAAAAAGTGAAAAAAATGGCTGACAGTAGCACATAACACACTATACACTAACACTAAAACTAGTATACTAACACTGGAAAGAGTATACTCATACCTGTAAGACCAAGATACTGGATATAATACTTAGAAATAGACACATAAAAAGACAGGAAGTATACATCCTCTGTTGTCATGACAACCGACTGATGACCCTTTTATACCTGGGAATATCAACCAGCTAAGCACAAAACATCATATCACCAGGGTCTGGGAACATTAGCTCTGCAACAATGGGATTGCAGAAATGTTGAGCTCTATCACAACACACACACACACACACACACACACACACACACACACACACACACACACACACACACACACACACACACACACACACACACACACACACACACACATACACACACACACACTGTGTACCTTAGCACTGTACACAAGCATACCTGTGAATTTTACTTTATCTAGCTTCACATCTGAGATAGAAATTTCACTGTGAAAAGGGCCTAGTCCACTTTGTATATTACCTTCAGCTACAAGCAGAAAAGTGAATTATATGAGTTGTGTACAGTGTATGCATAGGAGTGTGAAGTGTTTGTGTTTGTGTGTGTGTGTGTGTTGTGTGTGTGTGTGTGTGTGTGTGTGTGTGTGTGTGTGTGTGTGTGTGTGTGTGTGTGTGTGTGCATGTGTGTGTGTGTGTGTGTGTGTGTGTGTGTGTGTGTGTGTGTGTGTGTGTTTGTGAGTGACTTTCTGTTTGCATGTGTGCGTTTGTGTGTGTATGTGCGTGTGCGTGCGCATGTGAATGTATGTATCCATAACTTACAAAGTTCATTGGAGGTATTGTTAATACTGCATCATTGTAGAGTAGGATACCACAATCGAAATTTTCCATCTACATATGCAGAGAGCAGTTCAAAATTGAGCACTGGTGGTGTAAATACAACTTGAACAAGGTATGTTTTTTGTGAGTGTGTTTACGTGTGTATGTATATGTATGTGTGCGTGTGTACGTACATATGTGTGTATGCATATGTGTGTGTGTACATGTGCGCGCGCGTGTGTGTGTGTGTGTGTGTGTGTGTGTTTGTTTATGCATGTGTGTGTAATGATATATCACTTCCCATAAAGCAATGGGGCTGACTTACGCGGAATTCTGTAACTATTCCTGAGATGCACACAAATACATCTGCATTTTCTTGTATGTTCAAAACTAGCTATAAAGTAAAATTAGAACAAGCAATTACACTACTAACCACTGATGAATTGATTTCGTTATAAAGTTTAAATGAATTTACTTACTTAATGAACTATAATAAATCATATGAAATACTGATCAACTTCAAACTTGGAACTAATTTATTTTATATATAAAAATAATAGATTACCAAGATTCCCAGAATAAGTGCAGAACACAAAATACTTAGTAGCATAACATGTTTACCATACAAATTTACGTGTCTGGTAAAACAAAACAGTAAACAAAGAGCACCAATAACAGGTGATTGGAAATCAGCTATTGGGTAGGTTTGTTGGAGGGACCTGGTACATAACATGGATCTTGGGATCAGGGACCCTGCTATTCTCTGAAATTTCCTGTCACATTATGAAGTTACCTCCGGGTTGAGCTTTGACCATGTATCCCATAAGAGATACTGATAAAACCAGGATGGACTAAAACCAAAATTGATCATAAAACAAGAAGAAATAATGATTGCTGAGTATGATGCAATAATCAGCACTACTAGTCATATTTGAATAGGTCTCCTGGTCCTGGAAGTCCCTGGGTCCCGTATCCCAACCCCTACGAAACATGGAACCAGGGACCTGACCCTGGTGACTGTGTTGTCACTTGCACAAAATTCACGCACACACACACATACACACACACACACACACACACACACACACACATACACTATTCACATATTATGGAATGTAGGAAGGATAACATAGAAATTGAATCGAACCTCTGCAAGTTCTCTCTCTCGCTGGTCTGAAGGTGCTTTCATACTCATGTTAACTTCTTTTATAACATGTCCGAGTCTCTGCATGGCGTTCTTGAGAGTGACTGTGTTCGACCTGTGCACAATAGAAAAGTAGACAAAGATCACCATTCAGTACGAATTGTATGATACAATACACTGACTAGTAACATCTCACTCTTGACTCAGAAAAATTCACGCTTGAAACAGTTCAAGTTGAATAAGTAATAATAAAATATTTTCGCTGAAGCTCTCCCTTCAGGAAATGCGACAAGCACTCATTATCCATATGAACAGTGTTACCCTTCTTGTGTTTTTGCATGCTTGCATATCATCCTCGACTGTATCTTTCACAGTCTAAGATTGTAATATTTGACAACTCAGTGGAAGCATAGACCTTGAAACCTTTAAGGAAATACAGCAACCCACTACTACTGTGCGTTATGATAAGGTAACAGTGGTCTGAAGAAATGACAAATTGAAATACTATTAGCTTATGTCACATATTTCTTGTCTATATCAAAGTGTTTGATGGTCACAACAACCCCTCTCCGTTTTGAGACTTTGGATCTTTGAAAAACTTGTGTGTGCATGCATGTGTGTTTGCTATGTACCCTTAACATCAGGAGACCGTGGATGATAAACAACCACAGGCAATCCTTTTCGCATTCTAAAGAGGTTACTCGTGTCCAGTTTTGCCACAAGAACGCTCTCTCCAGACTGAAGTTGAGAAGATGATACCGTTCTGTTAAGGAACCATCTTTGGTGGGGTAAGATCTCCTGACCCAGGAGACATCTATCCTTGTCACCCTGAGAAGATTAATATGTTGCAAATCAATCAACAGACGAAATTGACTAAATATTTCTCAGTTAAATTAACTGTCATACAAACGCAGTAGGTTCCTGGTCTGAGGTTTTATGATTCTCTATCATACGTGCTGTTCTAAACAATGGGACAGGAATACAACAATTTTCATGGGTAAATACAAGGTATCACTTCCTCCAATTGCCCCTCATACATCCAGCACTCTGACCATTCCCCTACGGCACTCCCCCTCAGGGTTGAAACACACAGGAAAAATGAAAACAAACAAAACAGTGGTCATTGATGGTTCCCTGACAACTGGAATTCTTTGTGATCATGACCTTAGTTTCAAGCACCTTCCTCTCCTCAATGCTCTCGTATCACACCAACTACTTGTACTGGTTGCTTGCACACACACACACACACACACAAATGCACACACAAAGATACACACACATCAAAATCCACACATATTGTATATACATGGTCACCTAGATACAAAGGTAATTCATACACAGTGGAGGGTATATAGCCAATGGCATTCTCTGGGTATGTCTGCACCACAAATCCTCCAGAATTTCAGGACAGCAGGTACTCTGATTAGCATTGACCTTGTGGTAAATGCTGTGGCTTCAATATGGTCAAAGGTGTTAACCAGCAGTTATGAATCTAATTATTTGGTTTCCAACAACAAGGAGGGAGAAGCCTTCAAGATGAGCAAGATTATACCATAGACAGCCTTTAGGTGATACCAGAAGTTGAGGGTAAGTTAACAATGGGGATAATAAACAAAGGATGTAAGCGAAGCAGAAGGTAAAAAAACATGTGTGGTTTAGTTCGACATCCTCCAGTGGACACACACATGCACACAAACACAAAGTACACATGGGCGAACAAGAAGCCATCTCCACAATACAGTTACAAGGATTAACTGAACGGCAAATAAAACAGATTTAAGCACACACTAGCACACTTATGCACTTCTCCGTAATAGCTCAAAACCGGCCAATATACATATATAAACAGCTATGTACTAATAATAGCAATATTAACAATAACTGTAACAGGTGTAGACCAGCCTTCTCTCTGACCTATTACCCACACACACAACTCGTGGCATACGGCTGGTAACTATATATGGATCTAAAACTACAGTATTCACAGGGAAACAAAGCCCATCCTCTCCTACACACACACTGAATCCATCCTACAATAACTCACCATAAGGTGGACTGTTGGATGAAAGAAGGGAGTGTTGGACCTCACCTTCGCATCAAAAATAAATATGAGCATTTCATAGAACTCCCTGTTACTGATCCTGGGTTCCTTTCAAAACATACGTAGTAAGACACAACAGCTGAAGGCGTGTTACCACATGACTGCACACACAGACTGGAGCACTAGGGCTAAGTGTACACAAACACAACTATGATATACACAAGAGGCAGGGCAGGATAGAACAAGCCAGGGAGGGAAACCTCTTGGAAATACAGGAAGCAGTATATTGAAGTCAAAACATATGTGATGAATGAAGTTGGGTCTTGTGTGTGCACGAGAAACATTACATCTGAGGGAATCACCATAGGAAGGGAATTCACCCAAACAGTACCTACTCAATCAACGTGTGACAAATTTCCTTCTGCTACGCTATCTGCACACACATACACCACAACCCTATATGTTCAATAGCATAATTTTTTTCTTTGTGCATACACAACTACAATAAATATAAATCTGTTTGCTGTGTGTTCAGGTGTCTTCATCTGACGCAGAATGTACCATTTTGTATTACACACGTGATTTCTGACTTCACGTGCCGTTGCAAGGAACGCGGAAATCCCTGTAGCCGATAAAAACTCGTCTTAAGCCCCGCCCGCTGCAATGGGTATATAAAGGTCTAGATCTCGAATTTAGCACACTGTTGCCACTACCGACGAGCCGCCACAATGCCCCTTGATCGAGACGGTAGCAGTCATTCCTATATTTTGAGGAATCTCGCAATTCTGTCACTTACGACCCTGTTAGCCATTGCAGTTGCCGTTTCCGCAATTCGCGCCAGTCAACAGCAACCCATCGCCGCCGATGTACGTTCTTCCCTTCCGTATGAAGAAACTGGATTTGGACTGAGTGAGATGGTTACTGGAAAGTGATATCAACATTTGTATCCTGAAACATATTTTGGGAACAGGGTACAAACTGTATGTATATGGACTATGAACTGCATGGCATTGTTTTTGGAGGATTATTTGTATAGTCAAAGTGTGCCAAAGTTAAATGGTAATGATTTCATTTCGTTACCCCTAGTGGAGGTACCAGGGTACTTAGGTACTAGGTGAGTTGTACTGTAGTTAATATTGAGCTATGGACGAGTGTTTTTTTGTGATTTAGATTCAAGTTCGGATACCTGATTTCGATCGAAGTCGAACGCGCGGTTCCCATTTTTGGCCCATATGCAGACTACCTAATGTTAACATAGGATATATGGAAATTTTGAGGCTGTTCCGATGTTTCTCCCAGAAGTTACGTTCGAATAATATTATGTAAATTGTCTGAAGTAATAATATTTCGGACGGAGGTCATCAATGACCGAACACCAGTTCTCAAACGCTACATGCAAGGCGATTAACGACTTACTATTCCATGCTCTAAATACAGTAAAAGTTAGAAGTCAGTATCTAAAGAAATGACCGAGAACGAATACATTGGAGTAAGCGTCCGGAAATCATCATTATACTGCATAATAATATCATAATATTCAATTTAATAATTCGGACATTAATTTGTCGTAAGAATGTCACATTATAGAAACACAAAGGACACAACACAACACAACCAGGAGCGACTCTCCAACAGTTTCAAATCGGCTCAACAGCAAGAAAGGCACTTGAACTCGACATCTTTGGCGTTTTTCAGGCGAATTCCGACACACAAGCAATGATACCACTTCGGACAATGGTCACACCCCGGCCACCATTTGATTCTGGGATGGAGACAAGTCTTTCTCTGGCATTCGGATTCCTCGACGGAGGTTGAATCCTGCTGCTGCATGTGTGATTGTTCTGGTTTGCTTGTGGACAGCTCCAGCAGGCTATTGGGGAGTGCTTGAATTGTGTCTGATTTGAGACTAGCAACTGAAGCCACATCTCGTATCTTGCATTTGGGTTAGGAACATCGTAACCCTCTTATTTCCTGCATTAGAACAAGCTGACCTCTTCTAATGTGATTGTGAATAAAGACTGTCTGGAATCTACAACAGAGAGTAAGCAATTCAACATATGCAATGAAGTTTATGGTGATGACATTACCTTTTTTGGAGGTGTTGTTTCTTTTTTATGATCTTTACCAATATGGGTCTCTTTCTTCTTCATCCGGTCGTGAATTTCAATAATTATTGAATTTGAATTATTATCATCAATTATTCTTTCATTGAGATTTAGATGTAATAGACGTGTGGTAGATTTCAGACCATGCAAGGTGCACATGGGTTTTATTATAGGTGGAATACAAACCTATTACCTTATACATTATGCAATGTAACAGATCAAAGATTGTGTATAGTTCATCAAAATGGACCTTGGGCCAAGTAATTGCGTGATGATATAAAAAGGAGGAATGAGTATATTATATATTAAATTCTCAAAAACAATCAAAATGAAAAGGATATAAGGATGACACATTAATTCCTATAAAAAGTTAAAGCACAAGTTGGGTGGACCAGAAGCAACATACTGTCACACTGTCAAATTCTGTTCACAAAGATTTGGTAGTTGTCTTTTCTTTCTGTTCTTTGTTGTTGAATGATGGTAATGATACATATCGCATAAATATTGCCATGGTTACCAAGGTATTTAATACAATACAGAGAAACAAATAGAGATTACAATGGAAACATGCCTGAATTGTAATCCCGACTGTGAACATGTATATAATTACTTACTGGTCCAGTCGTAATATTTGCAACTGAGAGGCTTCAGGGACCAAGGGTCCATCCAGGTGGAGGTCTATGTCCAGTGGCTACAGGGATATGGGGAGTGAGGAGGAATGTTACCAGCTGTGTGGACAGATGGAGTCTTACATTATGTACAGAGTGGTGTGCTATGTATGGAGTGGCGTGTTATTTTATTGACAAACTCAATATAAGAATGGAAGCGAGGATGATAGTACAATATTACCACTTTTGCTGAGGACTCTATAACCAAAAACTGGTCCAACCCAGGTCCGCCCAGATGGACCGATCGCTACAATCCTGCACATGCGCATGTGCACACTGGTTGGTGTGTGCATCAAATTCTTTACTTTTCGAAGTAAGGTCTTCCTGATTGGACGTCAAACTTTCGTGACCATCCTTGAGGGAGGGGCTTGTCTGCTAAAGGATCACACGCTTTATTGTCTTCCTCATCCAAAGCAGGGAAGCTTGGGGGTAACTTGTGATAGCCAGGCTCAGTGAACACATCTAACAGAGCAGACACTTAACATGTACATATCAGGTACATACCAGGTACATAGGAGGTATGTACATGTGAGGTATATACATAGCAGACACATAACAGGTGCATAGTGGGTCAATAAGAGGGACATGGGAGGTACGTACATACAGGGTAAATATCAGGTACATAGTAGGTACATAGCAGGTATATAACAGTACATAGCAGATACATAGCAGGTACATACATAGGATGCACACATACTACATTTGCTAAATTATAGATTTGTTTAACCATTTTTGCTCATAGCTCCTACTACGTGCATGTGCTCATCAACCTCAACTAGGCACCCACCTTTGTAGTTCTGGTTGGGTCGTATGCACAGGGTCACCTCTCGGCCAGACTGCCTCAGGGTCTCTACTGCCTCTTTGTGGGTCAGGCCAAGGAGACTCCTATGGTTAACTGACAGGAGCTCATCGCCCAGATTCAGTAGGCCATCTGTGTGTTACCAACAAGTAGAGAAAGAAGGCCTCAAGTGATGTTTTAGTGAAATGAGTCAATAAAGTGAATGAATGACCAGAATTTGCTTTGGGAGCCATTCCACAGCAGACTGACTGGCAGTACAACACAGTGGAAGTGGTCGAGCTACAAATGTCACCTAAGGGACCTTTTTTAAGCAGTCTATATAATATTATATAGTCATACTATATATGACATGGTTGAGTGGATAAACACCATATTTACTTAACATATTATATGCAGTTACAAATACTGCTACATGCACTTAGACACACACGCACGCACGCACACACACACCAGCACACACCGGCACACACACACACAGGCAGCTCCTTTGATTTCAACTTCACAAACGACAATCGGTATTCCGTGTTCCCGCCCTCCTTTTACACTGAAGCCGAGCCCAGTTCGAAGACGCTTGATGTGAATAGTCTTAGTAGTAGCAGTACAGATCAAGGAGGACCAGGAGCAGTTGCAGTGCAGATAGGAGGACACACAGCGTATATTGCGCCGTCAAAACAGGGAAACGCCTTCTCGGTAGATCCCTATCATTATAAAGAGGCGTGGTCAACACCACCATAGGCGGGGCGGAGGGAGATTTGAAATTCACGGACCGATTGTTGTGCACTAAATTCGATGGAAAATGGAAACAGGCGACCTTAAAAACAACTTGGGTAAATTCTTAAAACTCGTGCGTCAAATGAAGCTCACTAAAGAGGAAGATTCAGCTCAGAAGTGAGTTAATTCCTATTGTCCCGGACGCGCCTTCCACAACCTGCTATGTTAGAGAGTGGGCTAACTTTGAATTTATCAGTAGCCTTGAGCATACTCAACACTGATGATTATACGTCTAAAATGCTTGTTCATAGCTCAGTATTAACTGCAGTACAACTCACCTCACAAGTACCCTGATACCTCTTGTACATCATCTATTAATTATTACATACACATCACTCAGTTCCTAGCTTATGTGCACCATGTCAACCAGTACTGGTAGCAAGTACCTCTGGTGAGAATTACAGACTTGATGTGCCCTTCAAGGTACATATGTACTTACTATGCAAGTTGTCAGTGTCAGTAAGAACTATGTATCAAAAGATGTTTGCCCCAAGTTCACTCAGCCATTCCAAGTTTTCCCCACTGCCCTATATGCTTGAGTTGGACTTGTTCCACTAAATATTCCAGTAATGTTACCGTCTTTCACCTCAATCTGCACAAACCTTCTCGTTTGATAAGCTGAGCTAGCAACAGTTGAACCTGTTTGTTCATTTGTTTTCCAGGTTGCTATGCGGTGACCCGACAGCCTACCTCCCCATCTTACACCAGGCATTTCTTCACTACTCGCTGCCGTTGTCGAAGTGGCTGGCGGAGCAGGGCTATGAGCTGTATGGACGGAATGACCTGAGGTTCGTGGAGTCGATGTACAGGGTGATGAGGGATGTGTTTGCCTACAAGCCACCCTTGACGAAGGAGCAGTTCCTTAGCAACGGGTTCGCTGAGAGAAAGATGATCATAAGTACTAGGATCTTGGAATTGTGTAGAGAGAAGCATGGTAAACTGACCAGGTGTGTGTGTGTGTGTGTGTGTGCGTGCGTGCGTGCGTGTGTGTGTGTGTGTGTGTGTGTGTGTGTGTGTGTGTGCGTGTGTTTGTGTGCGTGCGTGTGTGTGTTTGTGTGTGTATGCGTGCGTGCAAGTGTGTGTGTGAGTGAATGTAGTCTCATACGAGTGCTAATTCCACCAAGTGTGTACGTACGTATAATATACGTAGGTATGTATGTACGTATGTACATTGGATCCACAACTACCCCACTTTACAACACAACTTTCAAGTTATTGTTAGGTGGTAACATTTTAATTGTACATACTTAATACAATACATGTACTGTATTATGTATGTACATTGGATACATACATACATCTACTGAATCATCGTATGTTTCAAATTTCTCTCCAGAGGTAATGCAAAGAGGAAGGCTTGCAGGTAAAAGCATACAGTATTACCAGTGCTTATTTGCTCAAACGCATCAAACTTATTTGCTCAAACACATACATACATACATGATACGTAAGTGTGTGGGTTGATATTGATATTAGTAGCTACCAATGTGTTCATTCTACACATCAGGGGACGCTATACCCAGTCATCACAGGGTTCCAGCACCACAGTGAAGTACAGGAAACCTCAGAAAGTTGATGTGAGCTTATTTACAGTATGTACATATGTGTATATACGTACGTGTGTGAGTATGTGTGTGTCTGTGTGTGTGTGTGTGTGTGTGTGTGTGTGTGTGTGTGTGTGTGTGTGTGTGTGTGTGTGTGTGTAAGTGCATGCATGCAATGCTTTGTAACACTTCAATTTTTCTCTAATTTTTGTAGCCGGAGATTTTCACTGTACATGGATCATCACATGGATTCTCAGTATGGGAGGAGACACAACAAGAGGTTCGTCTGGAGACACCCTTCAGTTCGAGGGAGGGAAGGAGCAATCCCCAGTTCCAGATTCTTCAAACGACGCCTCCTCCCTCGCCCAGAAAGTGTGTGCCACTTCCTCAGTTCATGGGTCAAATATCACCTTTCAAGCAGAGCACAGTTGGTCGAAATCAACGAAAATTGTTGACAGATTTGGATATCACTCCTGCAGTTACTCCCATCAAGGTGTGTTAGGCATACGTGTCTGCTATCTCCCTATCTCCATACTGTATGTATGTACATACGTAGGTACGTATATTGCAATTAGGAGAACATGTATTATACAATTTTCTGTGTAAACCCTCCTATCATTGATGGATAGGGTTGCAAGAAGATCGAAGGTATATTTCCATACCAGCTTCCAATTTGTGGTACAATGTGCCCTCTGTGAATTCATATCCTGTAATCTTGAAATATCAGAATCAACTAGCAAAGATCCCCCTCACCCAGACTCCACTGCCTTCAGAGTGTCATACCCATAATACGTATGTACGTATGTCTACATATGTACATGCTATTTCCTACCTTGTATATGTACGTATGTACATACCTAATCATACACATTATACATACATACGTACATATGAATCACTCCCTGTGGACAGTCATCCACTTGCTTGTATGCATCCATTGCAGACCAGTATACGAGTAGAAAGAGAGCAACTGCTCCCACAACTGGCTTCTTCCAGCACAAGTTCTCAGTCACACCTCAGTGAGGAGTCCTGTAGGACCCCTTCACCTGATCCAATCCCACAGAATGACTCCAACGCAACGCATTCCACCACAACTGTTAACCCACCTACACAGGTCACTCAGGACACGTCTGAACCAGTTCAGCCTAGAACTACCAGCAGTGGGGTTGGACAACCTGACACTACCTCCAGCAACAATGTAGCTCTGGTGCAACAGATTAAGGAGCTCACAGACTGCATTGGGAAGATGTCTGCCAGAATAGTCCTTCTTGAAACTCAGCTCCAAATCAATGAACGTAAAGGAGAGAGTGAGCACGGCCTTCATAAGGATGATGGCCACACCCGAGCACCGTTGAAAGAGAATACTGACCCAAGGAGTGAGATACCGCCTTGTTCTACCACTCGGTCGGATCTTGTGCAAAGGGTAGAAACTTCAAGGCAGCACGTGACTCCTATGCAGAGCACATCAGTGAGACAGCCTCACCAAGGGGAGACTGACTCGGAGAGCGAATCAACAGATTCATCTTCTGATGATCCCACACCTACTGAAACGGATGACAGCAACTTTAGAAGTGATGCGCGTACTGGAGACCCAGTAAGTGGCCACTGCTGTGGCATATTCAGTTTAAATTGTGGATAATGTACTGCTCTCATACCACTTGACTATAATAGGTGTCCAGTGAGGCTTTGATAGCTCAATTGAGAAGCAGGTGTGTGTGTGTGTGTGTGTGTGTGTGTGTGTGTGTGTGTGTGTGTGTGTGTGTGTGTGTGTGTGTGTGTGTGTGTGTGTGTGTATGTGTGTGTGTGTGAGTGGGTGGGTGGGTGGGTTTGGGTGTGTGTCAGTGCATACGTATGTGCATGTGTATGCGTTTGTATGTACATACGTACGTATGTATGTGTACATGCATGTACGTGCTTGTGTGTGTGTGTGTGTGTGTGTGTGTGTGTGTGTGTGTGTGTGTGTGTGTGTGTGTGTGTGTGTGTGTGTGTGTGTGTGTGTGTGTGTGTGTGTGTGTGTGTGTGTGTGTGTGTGTGTGTGTGTGTGTGTGTGTGCATGTGTGTATGTAATCAGCAAGTTTTATTCCTCTGTGTCCTTCTTATCCTGACAGAACTCACAACACACGACAATTATTCCATTCAGCACTGACCACAAGATCCTCAGTATATACATAGTTAGCATAATTTTCAAACCGTTGTGTATCACATTTTATCATACTTTCCCTATGTACAGTATAACACAAACCACATAATGAACATTATGTATATGTTATATTTATAGAATTTGAGGTGTTTAATATCATAATATATGATAAGCATAATAGTGTGATGTTAGTACTCGCTTTAGATTTTTCTTGTATAAGATTGAATTGGTTATTATAGCCAATTTAATGGGAACATTTGCATAATATTATCATAATCAATAAATTTCATGCATAATTATATTATGTACATTATACGTCTATGTGCTAAGTGACATCAGAGCCATAATATATATCATTATATCATGATCATTTAGTGGTTAAGACCTAAGCACGAGGGCAGTGTGACATCAAATATCCAGTCCCGAGGGCGAGTGTATTTTATATGTCATACTGCCCGAGTGACCATGTCTTAACCAGTGTAGCACTGTTGCTAACGCTTTATACATTATTAAACTGCTGTATAATAGTACTGTTTCTATGGTAACGGATGTTATACTTAATTATTATTTCCATTGATGAATATTATAATACAATGAAGTGGGATCCTCTGTAATTAAACCGAATACCCTTGAGACCAATCCAACAGTTCACTTCAATTAGTGGTGTGGGTATCACGTTCAGATCAGTGAGGCTTGCAGAATGATTGAGTCTGCATTGCAAACAGTAATAATTACTGATTCAGTGAAGAAAAAATTAAGTTACTGCTGAAGTGACTCAGGGCTCTTTGGTGCAATGAGCACCTAGAAGGAGTAAATGGACACATCGGGTGAATCACACCCTAATTTTAATGACCACGTGCACAAATACAATCAAATGAGTCAGGTCCTGTAGCATCTTTCTACCAAATCTGATGACTCCCTTAAATAGTTTCCAATACACATGTAGTCTTCTGAACAGCACTGAGTATTTCTTGCATGCTGATTCTTAGATAGGGCAATGAATAGCACTTCCATGCTTGGGACCCATGACCCCAGTACAAGCGTCAAGGGTCCCCTCCTCCAGCTGATGTAACTGCTTCAATTGAGCCACCGGGAGGGTGCATTCATTCCTTTTGCTCGGCTGGCCACTGACAAAGATTTGTGGCTATATTCTGTATATTGTCAAAAGGGATTGTCACATCAATAATGGTTCCTTTTCTCAATTTTCCTTTTTAATTGTGTCCCCAGAGGGGATGGGCCGCTCCCAGAAGTGGGTGCAATACTGGGGCAACCCGTGAGGAAGACAAAGCAAGCTTTGTACATACCTCGGAGTACAAAAATTGAGGAACAACTAGTCCCCGAAGGGACGTATCAGTTGTTACACTGATAAGAACAGTTATTTCTACTTGATCTTAGCCAAAAGGCCATGAAGCGATGGGGAGTTGACAGAAGTACAGACTTTCGAAGCAAATCACTCGCCTTGACCTTGTGGTTCGCCATTATCGCTATGCGCGTTAATACACGACCGTATCTGCTAATAATCACTCCAAATGTACTGTGGTATTTTAAGCCATAGAATAGTAAAAATACCATAAGAAATAGGTTTGTTTAAAGAATCACATAGATTACCACCGTCGTATGATCACCTACTAAAAGATTGTGGTATATTTCGCGGACCGGAAGTCACGTGTATGTTGGCACGTGTCACCGGTAGAAGAAAATGGGGTGCTGTTTCTCCAATAACGAAAGGAACGGCGTAAGTTTTCCCACTCATGCACACCTGGCTGGATGTTGTGATATTCAAAGGCCTTCCCAGTATCCGTGTGACTTAGGTGTGCAATTTATTATTAATCGTTAGCGATTAACGTTCGTTCTGCTACGCGTCGAATGTCCAACTTGCTTAGTAAGTACTTTGAGAGCAAACCAAATTTGTACTTCATATCAGACACACTTACTATTAGTACTGATGATGCAGTGTACACATTCGTTGGAGACCGAGTGAAGTGTATGTATAACTAACAGAAGTATGTACTAAACAGGGTTGTTACTGAGCAAGTTATACTGCATTCATAACCCCATACCTTGCCCTACTGAACAGAGCTGTATGTCCTTATGTCCGTATGTTTCTAATAGACTACATATACACAGAATAACAATGTAGTGTTGATGTGGGATGTTTTTGAGGATTTTAATTTTCATGTACTGTTCAGATCACTGCTGTCCTGGTTCCACCCCATAGAACATGGTACTTCAATGTTGATAACATTCCAATACTTGTCATATTGCTGACCCAGTGATTCAGTGGAACCTCTGTATTAGGGACACTATGGAACCTTGATTTTGGTCCTCATTACAGAGGTTTCCTCAATTCAGAGGTCATTCAATACCCTACAGTGCTACACTGGGACACAGAATGGTGTCCTTACTACAGAGGCTTCTGCTATTCAGAGGTTCGTAATAGAGAGGTTCCACTGTATGGCTTACAGAGCGGAACCTTGAACAGCTGGTTAAATGCACCATACTGACATACAATCATACTGAAGATTACATACGTTGGTATAGTTAAGAGGCTAACCTGTGTAATAGACCATAATATGCCCTTGTGCTAAAAATGCATTTTCCCAGAAAATACAACTCCTACCAGTGACTGATTACCCTGTAGTCTTTCTGTCCCAAGTGGACTAACAGTATAATAATAACATCTGATCCGATCAGTAGCACCAGGTGATGTTCAGAGGTTACCGCGGTATCTCTGCTAGGCTGAGGATCGGACATTTCTGAATTGAATTGGCGACAGCTTGGGGTATAGGGCATTGTTGTTTGCAGGGTGAAATGCCGTGTAATGGCCGTGAAATTCACATCAGACCCCAATCAAACTGAAGCCCCTGTTACGTCTCTGTGAAAATATCCATGCAACAACTTTTGATAGGGTGTAAATATCAGAAATACATTTACCTAAAGCTGTACAACGTTGTTATGTAGGAAACTACTTTATCAATGGTCAACGTGTGTGCATGCTTTGTAGGGGATCATTGGGTAATCTCCGGGGTAGTTTGGGGCAGGCCCCCGGGAACGTTGAAATGTTGTGTCCCCCCACTGACCCACCTCCTATGGATGGAGGTATCAGTGACTGTCATGAATGGGAATCAATGGATGATTATAGGATTGTACACGACCATGGATAAATTCAGTGGAAATCACTAGCCACAGATATTTTATCGCACCAAATGTTTTGGCAGCTGACTCCCACCCTCATCAGTAGTACCACTGAGATACTAAGATACCACTGATGAAGGTAGAAATCAGCTGCCGCAACCTTTGGTGGGATAAAATTTGTGTGGCTAGCAATATCCATTGAGCTTTTCCATATTACGTCACCCAACCCAGCAACCCTCTTTTCAACTGTTCATGGCCAGTTGTTCTGAACTTCCTCAGTGTCCTGGCATACCTCATTGCACCTTACTGATCCAATAATTACAGACGTACTGCAATTAGTTTATGTACATTCTCTTATCGGGTCAGGAATTTATTTTCCCTGCACATTTGATTGTTTCTCTTTGAATTGATTTTACATATCAATTGTAGGATCAAGGTACCCGAGAGCCTCTCCTCCGTGATTCAGCGAGACAGACACCCTCCTCGTAAGCTCTAGCATGCAAACAGTCATGGGATTATCACACACGAATACCAATGGTGATACGGTAGTGTAATGACCCCCACTCTCTGCAATGGGACCAGAGATAGTGATGTTGTAGAGTGAGGGCTGTGAAGTCTACAAGGAGTATCAGGTAGTAGGAATGATCCTTATCCAAAGGGTATTTTCTGAAGGACAGAATTCTATTTTCCTATAATCATTATAATTCTGATGTGTATGTTCTACCTCTGAAGAGTGGACAACCTCTCTATAGTAGACGAAATGGCTGGTCCCAGTGTGTCTGTCGCATTTTAAGAGGTTTTACTATAATTACACAACATATTGTCTTCAACAACTATTCACCCATCCATCTCCCTGGTTCATATGTAATTGTCCAGCATCATCTACTTCAATTCAACTTCTACAATAGAACTCTTACTTATCTGATAATGAGATGAATATCAGTATTGGTAACAGTATTAAACAATCTGTTTATTGGTATCAGTAGTGATATTATAGTAATTGATAGCTTTCCATAACATATTATATGCTTCTCTCAGATTGTTCCAAGTATATAATATGCATATGAGAATCACATGACTATCACACGAATATCACATGACCAACATATTCACCTAGACATACTGTACATCTACTGTCCACAGGAGTTTACCTGTTGGATCTAACTCAAACAGTTATGGCTCTGTGGACCCGGAGGGTAGACTGAACCAGATCTTACAAAAAACTGCTGAGTGAGTAGTTGTGTGTTATGACGTAATCGATACAGTGTGGGTGTGTGAGTGTGGGTGTGGGTGGGTGGGTGTACGTATATACGTGTGTGTGTGTGTGTGTGTGTGTGTGTGTGTGTGTGTGTGTGTGTGTGTGTGTGTGTGTGTGTGTGTGTGTGTGTGTGTACATATGTACATACCCTCATACATCTCGAATGTATATATGTAATAATATACAGTTGCCCATGTATTCACTATGCATGTATGTCTCTCCCACAGAAACCTCATTGACATTGCTGATGTAGAGCCACATAGTTTGGATAGATCCGAGGTGATGGGGAGGACCAAGGAATACAAGTGAGTTGCCGATCACAGTCCCATTCATATAGTCTACCTCTGCAACACCAGCACACACATACACACACACACACACACACACACACACACACACACACACGCACACACACACACACACACACACACATGTACTCACATGTACACACAGTTGATTCTGTGTAGTATTAGTGTGTGTATGTGCTCATATTAGCCAACGTGTGCAATCCTGGAGGACAGGGATAGGAAGAAATGCTAATAAGTTGCCTTCATCCTCGAACCCTCCACATGTGGTGCTGTCTGGAGACCTAGTGCCAGCCAGTGATGTTTCATATGTGAGTGAATTGTGTGTGTGTGTGTGTGTGTGTGTGTGTGTGTGTGTGTGTGTGTGTGTGCGTGCATGTTTGAGAAAAACATCTACATTCACTTCAATGCTTGATCCTCTTCAGATTTCAGACAAGATACAAGTGCTGTCACAAGCTCTCAACAGCATGGAGGTGAAGTCAGGTGATCCAGTCGTTGTTCCCTTTGCTGCTACATAACGAATAAACAAACAAAAACAAACACGCAAATTATAGCGACATCTTTGTCCCTACACACTTCTCTCGTGCAATTTTCCCACTAAAATTCACTCACACATTCCTCATGTAAAGAATTAGTCGGAATCTCATTTTCTCCATAATATGTAATTCGGAATATTTGGTGCTAACTTGTGGTATTGTTTTTGCAGTCATTTCCTTATATTCACCCACACATACTCTACGGATATCATACATATTATGTATTATTGTTTGCCATTTTGTCCCTATTTTATATGCAAAACATGGTGTACGCTGTTCATTATCACCATTATTATTATTATTGACAGTATGGCTGGTGCATATTATTATTATTGACAGTATGGCTGGTGCATATTATACGTATATATATGCATGTATTATACATTAAATATATGTATGTTATCCATCTACCCATGTGAATTACATTAAGAACTTACAGCATCCGTTACCGTGGAGTACTATTATACAGCAATTTTATAATGTATAAAGCGTTAGCAACAGGTGCTATAATGGTTAAGACATGGACACTCAGGCAGTATGACATAAAATACACTCGCCATCGGGTGCTTCGCGCCCTTGGGACTTGGTATTTTATATGTCATACTGCCCTAATGCCCATGTCTTGACCACTATATAGGATTGCAGCTTCCAAATATCTACGTATAGCATCCATTACCACAGAAACAGTACTATTATACAGCAATTTTATAACTAATAAAGCGCTAGCAACAGTATAAAGCGTTAGCAACAGATACTATACTGGTTAAGACATGGACACTCGGGCAGCATGACATGTAAAATACACGTACTTGCCCTCGGGCCCTTCGCGCCCTCGGGACTCAGTATTTTATATGTCATACTGCCCCCGTGCCCTTGTCTTAACCACTAAATAGCACCTTACAATAATTATTCTACGATTCATATCATATATACTGTAATTATTCTACGATTCATATCATATATACTGTAATTATTCTACGATTCATATCATATATACTGTAATTATTCTACGATTCATATCATATATACTGTAATTATTCTACGATTCATATCATATGTGGGATACTGTAGTAGTGTATAGTGTACACTATAGTGTAAGCATCTCATAATTTGATTACTTCCTGCATTGTGCAGGACTCAATTTATTAAAGGGCCCCATATTGACATACATACGTATATATTATAATAACATGTAATAATAATATTATCATACAGCGAGTTAATGTTATTACTACATTCAACTATACTTTCTTCACTAGGCCATGTATCCAATATACACATAGGAGCACTTAGAATAATTATACAGTGAGTATTTGTTAATCTGCCCCCGGTTAATCTGCCATATTATTTTGAAACAAATTTGCTTGTATATATGGCTACACTGATATTTATATTATGTTAATGCTATATCCAATTCTTTGTGTATCGGTGCATAATAATATTTTATTATGTAATTTGTGTTATGGTGCATGTCTTTTGGATGTGATTAAGCTGCAATCACTGCAAAAATATATTAATTCCACCATATTGTTAATCCCCAAAATTTTGGCCCGAACCATGCAATTGCATGCGGCGGATTAATGAATATTCACTGTATGTGCATGCTTTGGGTATATACATACGTGTGTATATACATCCATACACACAGTATGTGAGGCAGGCTTTAAATATCAGCAAGTGACTATAAACCTATGATCTATGTTTAATATAACTTAGACTTGCTAATATAAATTCACAGAAATAATACAGTGAAAACAAAACCAATGACTTTATAAAAGTTGTACAGACCATATATGTATATATAATATATAATATTATTAGTGTACAAGCAAGTACATAAGTACAACAGGAGAGAATGGTTGGAGATCCAGAAGGCTGGCGAGGTTGGACGAGATGACTGCAGTGATCTGTGGGAAGGTGGGTTGGGGGTGCAGTGTAGGTGGACTCACAAGTGGTGATGGGCCATTCTTCCGGCCGAATCATTGTTAAAAGGTCTACCTCGCAGTGCGGGAAAATGTGACGGTGGGATGACGGGTAGCTGATTCAGTTCAAATTTCGAATTTGACTTTGGCTGGTTAAGTTCCAATTTTGAATTCAGCCTTGTTTGGCTCAGTTCCAACTCTGAGTTCAATTTTGTGGGATGACAGTTTCCAGCACTGTCATTGGACAAAACCTTGCTGCTCCCCGCACTGCTGTGCTTCAGCATCTGTCGGGTGACACGATGCTCTGCTACCGGTAGCTGCAGGACAGGTTTTAGCCCCTCGTGGGATACCAACAAGGGGAGTGGTCCATTGCTGACCACACCCTTGTTTGAAACTGTTCTATTTGATCTGTGGTTGTTTTGCTTATGTAAGCTATCGTCAACAGCTTTGAGCTGGGCTTGAACGATTTCTTCCTCTTTCACAACTAGCTGCTTCTTTAGTCTCTCTCTTTTCTGGACCATGTAGACAAGATTACGCAACTTCTCAAGGTTGTGTCGCAAGAGAACCAATTCATCGAAATTTGCTTTCTTCTGTGCTATATCCTAACAGATGTGAAATTCAGACATAATATATCCCCGAAGCAGGACGCAAGTCGCATGACAATCACATGACAACCCCCACGCCTACCACTTACTTGTGACTGCTGTAAAAGCTCCAACCTGAGGCTGTCCACAGACATGGCAGCTACAAGTGGTCTGTTCTGATTGGCCTATGACAAGTTACCATGGAAACGAATCAATTCAAATTCTAATATGTGCAACTACGTAGGTTCAGTGGGTGTGGTGTTGAGATCGACAGTGGGTGTGATGTTGAGAGAACTAACTTTTCTCTTGAGCTGCCAATAGTTGTACAACAATGAGCTCAACCTCTCACTCAGACCTAGCTCTCGCTGAAGGTCGGCAGGAGAGGCGTGTTTGTGGAACTCCTCTTCCAGGTTGCGAACCCTGTCAGAACAAGGAGATGGCCGTACTGAAACTATGCAATAAGACACTTACATCACTGTTACAGTAGGTCATCACATAACAATAAGTCTGTAAGTGTATTAGAGATAATTGCACGTTCAATATTTGATTATCTCTCATACACAACAGACTTATACAAGCTCAGATAGTGGATACACATCAATCAACCGTTCACCGGTGAACAGTTGATTGATGTGTAACTACTATTTGGCTGATTTCCATCAACGGTTCACTTGGGAACCGTCAATAGTGAATCGTTAAGAGCATCCGTGTTTCTGTGCACTGTACTGTATGTGATGTGTGTGTGGGGGGGGTATACATGATATTATTACTGTGATAGTGTCACTAATACAAGTTTCTTCAAACTTTTCAAATGCAAACAGCACCACTGTTTATGGTGTACTCACTTGTGAGATAAGCCAAGGTCCTTCTTTGGTGATGGAGTTCTGATAGCCTTTCGTAGCGTTGTGTGTTTGGGGCAATAGGACTACAGAGTGGTGGACGCGGGTGAATATACTGTACAAGCATGTAATGTTGCATGTTACATGCACGAACAGTGGGGCCTTACTCCAATACCTCTATAACCCAACATCTCTATAATCCAACATCTCTATAATCCAACATCTGAGTCTCTATGACCCAACATCCCTACGATCCAAC
>OZ026549.1:4651718-4706718 GCA_964020155.1 Chondrilla cf. caribensis | reverse complement strand
TAAGTAGTACAAAGGTACAGTGGAGAGTCTGGACAAGTCAGACTATCTCTGAGACACTGAAAAATGTAGTCATCACAAATTCTTCGTATCGAGGGTTAATTTTTAAAACAAGAAATTACAGTACTGGGACAAACTAAGCAAGTTGACTCATATGTACTTGAGTGTGAAGTATGTACAGTAGGTGCCCATGCATGACTACTGGGCAGTACAGTGAATATTTGTTAAACCGCCGCAATTGGTTTTCAAAGAAAATGGTAGATTAACGAGTTTGGCAGATTAACTGGATATTCATTGGTACTTGTACACTATATTAGTACTGGGAAATTGTGGCAGATTAAAAGGTTTGGCAGATGAAACGGTGGCGAATTAACGATAATTCACTGTATTGGCCTCCACCATACTTCCTTCATGAATTGCAGTGGATAAATGAGAATTCACTGTGCAGTCAAGTGCGCATACTCGGAATAATATGTGTCTATCATGTGTAGAATATACTGTTCAAAATATACCCAGAATATACTGACAAAAGGTAGACTCTATCTGACCTCATTCAAATCAGCGGAACACACAGTTGTACTTATTCATTGCATGTGCACAGATACGATGTACATGCACACGTGTACACACACACACACACACACACACACACACACACGCACACACACACCTGTACTCCTTTTTCCCACTCTGTTCTCCATGGATCTTTGATGGACAAATAAGCACCTGGCCCAAGATGAATTGTATCAGGAAGCTTCATTAGACTGATGAAATCTGCCCTGTACAGCTGGGATATGAGAGCACAAAGAATTGAATAACAAATGCCACATTATGAAAATTTCATCAAGATAACACATTTTGAATCATTTTCACACACATACGGCCTGTCAGCAGGATTTGATGGGATAGGATGAAGAAGGGTTCTAATTTGATGAACAGAGAAAAAAGGTATTGTACAGGGTGGTTAAACATCTGCCTTAATGGTATTGTACAGGGTGGTTAAACATCTGCCTTGGCCCTACAAGGACACAGATGGTTGGAAACATTTTGGAGTTTGATGACCAAGGGATCTGGTGAGGGCTCGTACAAACCGCCACGGGTCTGAAGTACAGTTCAAAGTCCCCCACACTGTAGTGAGTGTGTTAAAATGCACACACACACAAGTCCCACAACTCAGTCTGTACCAGCAGTGGAACACATAGCCTACACAATCTGTGGCATGTATTCACACAGACATTGCGTCAAACAGATAATATGGACGAGTAAAATGAGTATGATGATATATCGGACAATACATCTACAGTTGCACATGAATGAATAGTCTCCTGTTGACTTCTAATGTCGGGTAAAGCAGGTAAAAGCTTACCTCCGCATGCCCTGTAGGCGTGGTTTTGTTGGACGCCATGGTGACTATTATTCCTCCAGTTCCCTGAAGCTACCCTTGAGTAAGGAATAGATTACAGCATTACATATCAATGACGAGTAGCCACGAGGTGGTCTCTTCAAATGCTCATATATCGAAGCGTACCTTTGTAATTAAGCCTCTAAAAGATATCTCAAACCAAGACTTAAATACCCTTGTAGGCTCTTGTATGAATTAAAAAGAAGTATTCTTCAGCAATCGTAATAGATATTATAAGCTTTAAAAAGTTCTCGAAGCATAAAAATCACAACATAATCATCATAGCAATCAGAGACAATCTCTTCTTATAGAAATATCAGTAGTCACACAGTACTCAACGTCACTGCATGTGACACTGAGCATGTGCAATGAGTCCCATGAATATAGTTAGCACGTGTTAAATGGCTTGCGAAACATTTGGTCACGCGAGACTATCAAACGATCACTCACTCCAGTATGGCCGGGCCTTTCCGTGAGACTACTTGTCTACATATAAACATTAGTATCTGTATTTAGTTCAATAACCGTAAAATCTTAAATGTTTGGTCTTTATGAATTTGAATCCTAGTTGTTTTCTTGAGTATAGAAATCATACTTCAATAAATCACCACATCGGAATATCAATACACCTACTAGCTATATATCATTAAGTAACAGTCTGAAATGTACGTATGACATTCAAACGATCTTGTCTTCAGTAATTCCTGCACTCTTGGATACCGATAAGTGCAGGAGACACACTGATCACCCTGATCAATGTGATCAAGTCTGAGGATGGCTACATTTTATCTGACAGACATATTTGATATATACAATTCGTAGCCTGCCTCCATAGCTGCTCTGATTGCTTCCAACCGTATAGCACCCTACAACACCCTACACACCGTAAATGCTATCTAACTGAAAGTAACATTATGTACTCAAAACATAGCTACATGAACCTCAATACTGATAAACATCCATTTTGATTGCTTTCTTCGGATATGGGATCAAGTTTTAAGGGATACTGTTTTAGAGGTCATTGTGATACACTTTCCACCATGGTGTGCAATTCTCAATATCCACACTATGGTCTTAGTCTTGTCTAGAGTTACCAAGTGGAATTTGAGTACATAATAATATATTCATACCCATTCATGCAAACTTTACTGTATTTGAACACAGATTTGAATTTGACGTCTATCTATGGTTTGAATTAATTTTATTATTATGTGATATAAGTCTGCAGAATCTAATTGATTATACAGACAATCATAATAATGTATAAAGATTGCACAATAGTGTTTGAATGTGCAAGTAATGATGTCATTGAGCTTATGAGTTCCTCTAACTCTAGTTCTACTAAAGGCCTGTGATTATACTCATTCCAATCACTAATTTGGCCCCTTAAGATGAACAGACAAAAATTGAAATGGTTTTTGAGTTTATGCTTCTCATTTCTTTGGATAATATGGAGGTAGAAAGCTGGTGGTCCTGCCAATGGCACTCCCCAGGATATCTTAGACTGACCTTTCAGCCATCACAGAGTTTCTCTAGCTTATTCTGGCATGCTCCTCTTTTGGCAAACTCTAAGCCCAGCAACGAAGAATTTGCCCTGTAATTATCAAGTTTGGCATGGGTGGTATGCAGCTGTTTATAAGTTTAGTGGGTTTGAGTAAAAATCCTCCTATCCAGTCTTTATCATTGTTGATCAAAGTTGAATGTTGCTTCGTATGCATAAACAATTTTCTTGTGGTAGTATTCCATATTTCGTACTCTAAAACACCTGGTCGAGCTGCTAGCCCCCACTACACCCGCCACTGTACTTTCCTTCCGCCCACGCGAAGGGTAAAGGTAGGGCCGAAGGGAAAATGTAGTAGCTAAACACCTAGTCCAGCTAGCTAGACTACTGCACGCTCCATAAGCACGTGATCTATTCAACTAAAATGGCTACTCTTTGCCCCTTGTCTACTATTTCACTGTTCAAGTCTGGTCAAGGGGGTATTTGTTATCGCTCATGCTCGTTACTTAGGATTGCACCGATTCAGTATCTCCTGACGAGGAATTACGGCTCTAAGAAGCAATCGCGTCCATGGAAGCAGAAACCGAATAGAAACCCACGACTGAGAATAATTTTAACTGAAGATGTCCCCAATCTTGGAGGGAAGTCTCAGCTGGTTCGTGTCAAGCGAGGTTACGGGAGAAATGTCTTAATCCCCGAGGGAAGAGCCGTATATGCAACGTCCTACAATATCGAAAAATATGGCATTTCACAAGACGAATTGAAAGGTAACGTAGAAAGTTCCAAAACAGACTCAATCAGCTTTATTACTAAATATTTGGAAGATAAAACACTAATTGTTAGACAAGATCCAGAAGTGCACAAGTGGTGTGTACGCGAAACCGCCATATCTAAGGCGTTCTATAGTTGTATTCAGCTATATGTCCCTGTGGATAGCATTCTAATGGAGAAACCGATTACTGAATTCGGACCGTCAAGCGTGAAGATTCAGCTAACTGATGACCACATTGTACCAGTGGATGTTGAAGTTGTATCGTATGTCAGTAGTAAACTACAGAGGAAGCGAGACAAAAAGCTTGCAAAGCATGTCGAAACTGTTAATTAAGTGATTTTGTTATTGATTTGTTTGTTGTCATTAGTTGCTGGTATTACATCGTAAAATTTGGTAAATATGTACCTAATCCGTGATGATGATGAATTCAACCTTGTGGACCATATCCGTCCCATCCTTTAAGCGTTGTCTAGTGTAGTGGACCATATACCCACTGATAATATGTCAGTACATCGTTTGGAGATTGAATTTTCACAGCTGATGCTTATATCCCAATCTTGCTCTATTATATTTATGCATCATTATATTATGTTCATATAATAATTCTTGTACTATATATTATTAATTTCGCTGATAATACAAAAGCACTCTTTTAATGATTACACACTTGATTATATTTCTGATGCATAATAATGAATTTGAGTGAGTGAGGGATGTCCAAGAACACACACTATATAGTATACTTGAAGGACCTAGTAATAGTCTATGTTTATACTTCTCCCACCACTACACTGTTTTCTTCTGACTAGCGGACATAAATTGCTATGGTTTTCTGAGTACCACCTCCCCATTTTTTGGATGAGATGGAGGTAGGCAGAAGACAGTCCCACCAGCGGCACTCCCCGGGACTGGTAAGACTGACATAGTAGCCATCACAGTACGATTCTCGCTCATTCTGGTATATTCCTCTTTTGCCAAACTCCAAGCCCAACAAAGAGGGATCCCCACTGTAAATCTTTGGCATGGGCGGTATCCCATTTCCCTGTGTGCATTTGTCCACTAGTTTAGTGGAATTGAGTAAGAATCCCCCGGTCCAGTCGTGGTCAATGTTGAAATTGAAGGTACCCTTGTAGGCATAGACGATTTGTTTGTTGTAATACCCAACATTGAGCACTTCTGTTGGGTTCAACCTATATTTGTTTGGTATGTTGCACCATCCAGTCTCAATGTCAGTACAGGGACGATAGTGCTTGCTATGGTAGTACATATCTGTTGAGAGGGTGCCTACTTCCAGGACAGAATGCTTCCAAACCAGAGTCCATCCACCACCATCAATGTCCATCTCACAGAACAACTGCAGAAGAAGTGTAAAAACAGCTAGGAATTTATATTAATTATTATTAGTGAAATTCAAGCAATATTGCATGTCATGGTAGTGCATGAAATGCATGCATGTATTATAATAATGTATAATTGGTAGGAATTATTATTTATTAATTTGAGATCACAACTGCATGTGTTAGAGTTGTCTTAATACTACGTGCATGTGTTTATGTATGCATGCAGACATGTGAAAAGTACGTGCACACATGCAATAACTTGCCTGGATTGTCTCAGTTGTGATATCATTGGGACATTTATCATCTGTCAGTTTGATGTAGTATGCTTTGCTGGAGCTGTGCTCATTGACTGCTTTGCAAGATGGAGCAGCTTTGTTTGGCATAGACCCAAGTACCTCAAGAGGTGATAGGCTAAAAATCAATATATTCAAGGGTTATAATTCAAAACTTATCAGTTAATATTATGATTATTAGTATCCTGTAGGGCATTGCATATATTGAGTGAAAGTGCTTTTAATTCCCTTAGAGTATAATACTTGCACATACTTGTAAGGGATCCACTGTCCATTCTCACATCTCCACACCCTTCTCGGAATTTCAGGATCTTGATAGAGTTCATTCTCATTTGCACGTTGACAGGCTTTATTAGGTTTCACAATTCTCTGTTTGAGGAAATTTATCAAATTTTCAATATAATACTACATGATCATTTATAATTTGAATCTTATGCCCCCAAAATGGTAGATCTCACCTTCTGAATATGATGCTTTGTTTCACCCAGCTCTTTCTCACTATCAACAACCAAACTACTGATAGTCACCATAAAGAGAGCTGCAAAGCAAACCAACACGTAGATCTTTATCATTGTCATCTGACTGACAGACTTTTTCACAGAATGATGGTATAGTATGAGTTCTCTGTGAGTTGTGCTGTATGTAGATTTTTATAGCTGTGCTAGAATTTCATAGGATTCTTCTGTGGTGAACCCCTTAGTGATTGTATGCAATACTATTATGTTTTTATATTTGTATGATGCAAGATTAATACAGTTCATGACCCGGCCTTTGTAATACACAGCAACGAACTTTGTTATGTTAGTGATTGTATCTGACTCAGCATATCAGTGTCTGAAATTAATATCTTTATAACAGTTACTCTGATTCAGGCTAATTGAAGTGTGCTTATTGGATTAGGGAATTAGGTACTGTAATAGAAATAACATCTATGTACACATCAGTTGATGTGATTCATACTTTCTCCTAATTGAAGGTGGCATTTGAACTAGGAAATTGTGTATTGCTGTGGGCACTGATACAGTTAAAGTAATAGGAAAAACATCTCTAGTGCACTTCAGTTGATGTGATTCATGCATTTTCTATTTGAAATCATATTGATTAAATTCTTAAAAGTGGTTACTAGAGACTTTAAAAGCACAATATTATAGTGTGCTACAGTACAGCAATCACATATTATTGTATTTAATTTATACATTTCCCTGTGTGAGTACATATATATATATATATATATATATATATATATATATATATATATATATATATTTTTATTTATTTATTTATTTATTTATTTATTTATTTATTTATTATAATTTAATAAATACACCTTCAATTAAAAAAATACATATATAACAATAATTAAAAGAAATCAGAGCCAATCATGACATCATCATCATGCATGGAACCTCGGACTGATATAGCATTCCCACGTTGCACTGCGACCGAGAGTTGTTGCAATAGATGTTGGTAAGCAAAGGGGTTCCCTGTGCGCGAGCGGAGACGTAAAGCCAGCTCCCTCAAGAATAGCAACGAATTCGAGCCAAAAGCACCCGAACTCTCTACTGCAACAGGTGCAATGATGTGGGTGTTCTTCAAATGGTGGTACATCTCTATTTTCCTGCTCTCTGCGAGATCAACGACAGCACCCGGACGATTGGTTGCCACGTGAAGATAAGATTTAGCGAAGGTGTCTGAACACGTGGCATCCCATATGAGAGGACGGCCACATTTCCATGGCAACATCGTCACACCATCAGGGCGCTTGCCATCGGAGCGAGCCAACCCATAAGGTTCTTTCTGGGACGGAACACCAGCTGCTGTCAATGAAGAGTGGATGATCTCATTCAAATTGTTGTGGCAAGGGTGCCGTCCCTGGCTCTTGACACAGCTCAGCCCATGGAGAGCATACTCATCCACAGGACTGCCACATTGATGGCAAAGGTGAGGGTGGCAAAGGGGTACACCTAGACGAAGACCAGCGCAGATGGAAATACAGTCATTGTCCATTCGTAGGCCCAAAGAAGAGACTGGAGGGGCATTCAGCCAAGCTCCCGACTCCTTGGAGGCAGCCCCCAAAAGTCTGGCTCTGGCGGTAGGGTTCTGGCACTTATTGATCAGGAGGTCAAAACTGCTCTCCACTTTTGGGTGGTCCCAAGCTTTCTGCTTGCTCTTATCCGGGCTTGCTGGTGGAGTAAGGACGCCATCCTGGGACCATTGATTCAAGGCGAGACCAACCTCTGGGATTGGCAAGTTGTGAAGGTGCGATGGCAGGATTCGCCTGGTGAGAGAAGTGCATCCAGCAGCTGAAGCTAAGAAGGCAGAGGGAGCAAGCTGGACTGCACTCCTAACACCAAGGCCACCATGGGAGACAGGCAGGGAAGACTGAAGCCAAACAAGGTTGTCGGAAAGGTTGATGTTGAGCACTGCTGAAAGGGTGGAGCGTAGAAGGCAGTCAAAATCCTCCAGCTTGGAGGACAAGAAGCAAGGTGCTGTCCTCAACAAGTAGAGAATTTTGGGGATGGCAAGAGAATGGCGGAGTAGGAGGAGAGCATCGTGCCTTTGAAGATATATAATTATTCAATTTGTATAATCAATTGCAAGTCTTTGCAGGTGTGGGTCCCCACAAGGGCAAGTCTGCACAGAGTGAATGTGTCTTCACAAGGATGGGTCCCCATGAGGCTGAGTCTTTACAGTAAATGATGTACTGCACATGTACTTTTTGTATATAGCTCGTATTTGTCAATGTGTTACATCCATGTATTATGTGTTCTTTTTGTGTATGTGTATGTGTACATGTGTTTGTGTGTGTGCTTGTGTTTGTATGTGTGTACGTGTATGTGTGTGTGTGTGTGTGTGTGTGTGTGTGTGTGTGTGTGTGTGCGTGTGTGTGTGTGTGCGTGCATGTGTGTGTGTGCGTGCGTGCGTGTATACTCGAACAACCTAGAATATCTATGGTACGTGCGTGCTTGCCCGCATATGGCATTGTTGATACAGTATACTGTAAATGAGGCGAAAATAATTGAATGTTAGCGCCTGATGTGACTTTATTAACGACCAGAGGCGTCAAATCATGCGCCTCTTATTAACCCATTTGAAGAGATTTATCTCTTCGTCTCGTCGTCGACTATGGTCTCATTCAGGGAGTAATTGGAAACAAACTACTCCTCTTGATGGAGTTAGAACAGGTAGAGGCGCTCTCCTTATCGGTGCTTCCTCGGGTGTAGCTCTTTACTGCGTTTGGCAATGGAAGCAAGGGTTACACGCCGCTAGTTACATGGCCGAGCCTATCTCTGGATACAGAACGTTAGGGAAGTCGTTAGATATGCGCCACAGGATGGAAAAGTTATGCATGGAAGTGCAGCAAGAGCTATGTCAGAAGCTATCGAGCTTGGACGGCAAGAATTTCCAAGTTGACCGCTGGGAGAGAAAGGAAGGCGGAGGCGGGATAAGTTGTGTTTTACAGGACGGTAAGGTGTTCGAGAAAGCGGGAGTTAACATATCCGTCGTCCACGGTAGCCTTCCTCCCGCGGCAGTGAAGCAAATGAGAAGTCGCGGGAAAGATCTCCCAGAAGACAGAACGCTGCCATTTTTTGCGGTTGGCGTGAGTTGCGTAATCCATCCCGTCAATCCCTTCGTACCAACCGTCCATTTCAACTATCGCTACTTCGAAGTTGACGTCGGGTCTGGACAGAAAAGGTGGTGGTTTGGTGGAGGTACGGACCTCACACCCTCTTACCTGGACGAAGAAGACGCCGTTCACTTCCACAAGACCTTGAAAGCTGCTTGCGATAAGCACAATGTGGATTATTATCCCGAGTTCAAAAAGTGGTGCGATTCCTACTTCTTCATCACCCACCGCAACGAGAGCAGAGGAATTGGGGGGATATTTTTCGACGACTTGGACAAGCCAAGCCAAGAAGCTGGGTACCAGTTTGTGAGGTCTTGTGCTGATACCGTTATCCCCGCTTACCTGCCTATTGTAGAGAAGAACTACAAAAAGAAGTACACGGAAGAGCAGAAACGCTGGCAACAGTTGAGGCGTGGACGTTACATTGAGTTCAACTTGGTGTATGACAGGGGAACAAAGTTCGGTCTCTTGACCCCCGGGGCGAGGATTGAGAGCATTCTCATGTCGCTACCGCTGACTGCCCGCTATGAGTACATGCACAGTCCTCTGCCAAACACTCCCGAAGCAGAACTAGTCGCCATACTGAAGAAACCGAAAGACTGGGTCAATATGAGCTGACACACTCAATATTAATGTACTCCAATTAGAATTTACTGTCAATTAATTCCTGTGATGTGAGGGTTGTTGTATTTAATAATAATAATATTATTTACATCTCTCTGCTATAATGAAATAATAATGCTTCATTAATATCAATAATATTATTATTGATGAATAGAATACACATGCATGGATGTTATGTTCAAAACTTTAAATAAATTCATGTATATACAGTGAATCCTCGTTAATCTGCCACCACGCTATCTGCCAAACCTTTTAATCTGTCATGGCCACATACAATTTCCCAGTACCAATATAATCTACAAGTACCAATGAACATCCAGTTAATCCGATCAAACGTATGTTGTTTGATAACAGCCTGACTACCAGGAGTGTGTCCATGTGTCTGTATTTGAGCTATGATGCATTATGTGGACACTGGAGAGGCCGTGGTGACCAGCAAAAAATTTGAAATTTTTTGCTGGTCACCACAAAGCCTATAGCACACCCAGGGGTGTGTGCATGCATCCAAATTTGTGTTAATAAGTTTGATATGGACACTGGACATAGCTCATGGGAAAGGAGGCATGTCAACTTGATATTTTCACCAAATCTAGCTGGGGACATAAACTAACATGTGAAGCAATTCCCATCTCCGCATGTGGCCCGTAACCTTTTCTACATTCGGAGGTGCTTAATATTATTTCAATGAATGGGAAAGTACAGGAGACAAAATGCTAAGCACCTTTTTGTATAGCTCATGGGAAAGGAGGCATGTAAAGTTGATATTTACACAAGACCTAGTTGAGGACATGAACTAAGATATAAAACTATTTCCATCTCTGTATGTGTCCCATAACCATTTCTACATTCGGAGGTGCCTAATATTCTTCAATGTATTGGGGTGTATTGGAGAAAAGACACTACACACCTTTCTGTATAGGTCATGGGAAAGGAGGCGTGTCAGCTTGATATATATTTTCACCAGACCTAGCTGGAGAGATGAACTAGCATATGAAACAGTTCCCATCTCCGTATGTGACCCGTAACCATTTTTACATTCGGAGATGCTTAATATAATTTCAATGTATGGGAGAGTTTAGGAGGGAAAACTCTAAGCACCTTGTTGTATAGCTCATTGGAAAGGAGGCGTGTCAGCCCAATAATTTTACCAGACTGAGGTGGAGACATGAACTAACATATGAAACAATTCCAATCTCCATATGTAGCCTGGAACACTAGCTACATATGGAGTTGCCTATTAATAATATTTTCTCAATGTATGGAAGAGTATAGGAGAAAAAACGCTAAGCACCTTTTTGTATGGCTCATTGGAAAGGAGGTGTGTCAACTTGACAGTTTCACCAGACCTAGCTTGGGACATGAAATAACATGTGAAACAATTCCCATCTCCCTACGTAGCCTGTAACCATTTCTACATTCAGAGGTACTTAATAATTATTTCTTCAATGTATGAGGGAGTATAGGAGTAATAAACACTAAGCACCTTTTTGCATAGCTCATGGGAAAGGAGGCATATCAGCTTAATATTTTCATCAAAATGAGCTGGGGACATGTATGAAACAATTCCAATGTCCGTGTGTCAACCGGCGTGTCAACCTTATAGTTTTACTAGACCTAGCTGGGGATGCAAACTAACATATTATGAAACAATTACCATCTCCGTATGTGACGTGTAACTTTTGCTACATTCAGAGGTGCTCAATATTTTTCAGTACATACAGGAGAGAATAGGGAGAAAAATGTCAAGCACCTTCTTATGTAGCTCATTGCAGATGGGGCATGTCAAGCCAATAATTGGCCCATGCGTAGCTATTATTGAGAACTAAATTCCCAACCACTCTCCATCTCCATAATGTGGTCAGTAACACTAGATATTGAAGATGGTGCGGGTAAAATTCTGGTCCTATTGCATCATGTACACTTCGAAAACTCCCAAATAATAGGGTCAAAACATCTTGAGGCAGAGGGGGCGTGTCAAGCTGATATTTGTTCAGACCTAGCAGGAACTAAATTCTAAAATATTCCTCATCTCCATACATTCGGATGTGCTTAATATTTCCAATGTAAGTATGAGAGAGAATATGGGAGAATAACATTAAGTACCTTTTGATGTACCTCATGGCGGAGGGGGTGTGCCAAGCCAATATATTTGGTCCAGAGCTAGCTTGGATTGCATGGGAACTAAATTCTGAAATTCATCATCGAATAATGGTAAATTTCCTTCATGTTGCCTATTTGTGAGGAGATGGCACCTGAAACATTGGTGGCAAGTGGCATGTTCTCCTTAGTGCATGAAGCACCTCCTATTCCTCATTAGATGCCCTGCATGGCCACAGGTCAAGTGCATGTGGCAAGAAGAGGTGCATATTATACTAGATGCTATGGAATAAAAATAATATGTCATGTTATAGAAGTACTGTACTTTATCTTATATTATTATATACTACATGATATGGAATAAAATTATAATACGTCATGTTGGAAGTATACTGTACCTTATCTATCTTAATATATTTATTTACCATTCATTGCCTTGTTTTTCCTCCAAAATGTAAAATATATATTCATATTGCAGTAAATTAAAGTAAATAATTAATAATTAAACACCAAATCAAAGCAAACATTGAAAAGTAAAAGTGTATACATTACATGCTGTTCGTGTAAATCACAATATTTATAGGCAGTAAATTATAAATAAAAGCTCATCCAGTAGCTATAATAGACACACACATACATTGGATAACAAAATTATACAGAAAACACACATAGGTACCGTGGACACATAGTATTCTGTACTAATGTGGATACACATAGCGCATGAAAAACTGAAAGTACACACATACAGTATATTGTGGTTTACATACGTCCAGTACACACGTAATACTGTGGATTTACATCCAGCACACATACTATTCTGTACTAATGTGGATACACATAGTGCATGATAAACTGACAGTACATACTGTGGATTTACATACAGTACACACATACTGTGGACATATAGACTGTACAACACATACTGTGGACACACAATGTGGATATACGTACATAGTGTGGATACAAGTTACACATTCAAACAATGGATCTGGGCTGTAGTGAAGAGAGTGGTGCTTGATGTCTTGAGGGTGCAACGAGACTACGAGGTGGGGGAGCTTGGCGGGGACATCAGTCCATTCTCCTCCGGTTTCAAGAAGGTCTGTAAAATGGCAGCTTGCATCTCGTGCAACATGTGCAGCAGCTCTGACTGAGTGTGGCTGAAGGAGAAGAACAGAAAGCATCTTTGTGCGGTACAACCAAATACCCATTAGCACACACAGTGCAACTTGCTTAGTAGCTACCATGGTTAGTGTGTACTCCATGGCAATACATATACTGTACTCAGTCCCTAGCTCATGTACACTATGTCAACCAGTATTGATAGAAATATCTCTGATAAGAAGCACAGATTAGGTGTGCCCTTTAAAACGTTCTTACTAAGCAAGTTGGACTATACATCTACACCAACACACACACACACACACACACACACACACACACACACACACACACACACACACACACATACACACACACACACACACACGCACGTATGCACGCATGCGCCACACACACACACACACACACACACACACACACACACACACACACACACACACACACACACGTACGTACTTTGAACCAGGAGAAAAAGACATGTCAACATAGTACTTTATCTTTGGTTCTGTACCACTGGTACGCAAAGTGAAGACGCAATTGTTGTCAGTTGTAAATGTGATCATTTGACAGGTAGGATCGGTCGGGAGGTCCTGAGGGGATAGACACATTTGAATCACTTAGTGGTATTAACCCTGTTTGACTAGTGTGTGTGTGTGTGTGTGTGCGTGCGTGCGTGTGCATGTGTTGCGTTCATGTGTGTGTCTACTTACAGGCTTGTAGAGTGGTGGGCGTGTACTGTCATAGCCCACGGTGAGGTCTCTGACCCCAACTATCTTAGTACCACCAACTTCAGTGACCGGATACTGGATATGAGAAAACAGACCCAGTTAATAATAGTACGTGTGGATTATGCATACTGTATGCAGATAACGGAACAGAATACATACTGTATATGTGCACAGTACATACTGCATGTGTGCATAGTACATACTGTATGAATGCATTTGCAGCACATACCATATGTACGTAAGTACACATGCAAATTCATTGCATAAATGTAGGTACATGCATGCAGTATGTGGTTTGTAGGTACTGTACTGTACTGTATGCACAGGTTAGCCACATGTAGGTGTACAGGTCTACACGTACACCTAATGAACCAGTCGCCCAAACCAACTTACAGTTCCTCCTTTTCTGATGTCTTCAAAAATAGCCTTGATCAGTTGAGGATCGTGACAAATGACATATCTGGTCTCAGATGCAAACCTTCCATATCTACAGACATTGTGGTCACATACATAAAGTACGTAATATATTATATGTGTGGGGTGCCTTACAGTATTCAGGAATGGTTTTCATGCCAGCATACCAAGTACATGAGGTGTGTGTGTGTGTGTGTGTGTGTGTGTGTGTGTGTGTGTGTGCATGTTGGTGTGTGTGTGTGTGTGTGTGTGTGTGTGTGTGTGTGTGTGTGTGTGTGCATGCAGTATGTGGTTTGTGGCATGTCCCATTACAACTTACAGGCTGTACAACTCCTCCAGTTTCTTGGAAAACGTCAATCCCTGCTTTTGCAGTTCATACCTCATCTCAGCAGCCACAACAGCCGCGCTCACTCCATCTTTATCAAGTACATTCGTACCAAACATGAATCCTAGGAGAATACATGCATACAGTACATACAGTACATACAGTACATACAGTACATACGTATGTATGTACATGTAGTTGAACACACAATCTATATTAAAGATACTGTACCTGCTTGATAATGCATGCACTACATATAATATACAAAAATCAATATAATACTATTCGATTACTGTACATACGTGACATACTATTCGATTACTGTACATACGTATGTAGTAGAACCTCTCTATTAGGGACACACTGGTAATACAGAGGATCCTATTAGGGACACACTGGTAATACAGTGGAACCTCTATATTAGGGACACACTGGTAATACAGTGGAACCTCTATATTAGGGACACACTGGTAATACAATGGAACCTCTCTATTAGGGACACACTGGTAATAAAGTGGAAGATCTCTGTTTGGAACACACTTGGACCAAGTTCATGTCCACCCACAGATCACATACAGTACTGCATGCACACAGACACCAAATGGTGCCCTTCAATTGAAATCAAATAAACTGACCGATTGCTTCTTCATAGGCAAAAAGGACTTCGTAACCTTCGTTAGTGAGTTGTACAGTTCTGTTCCCCATCCACTTGAAACCAGTCAGGGTCTCCTCGTGGTGCATGCCCTCAACCTTAGCAATAGCAGCCAACATTTTCGATGATACTGTACTGTTCAGTAGGGCAAATTTTGAGACTGGAGAAGAGAGAAAATTTCACTGGTGAATGTGTGTGTGTGTGTGTGTGTGTGTGTGTGTGTGTGTGCGTGTGCGTGTGTGTGTGTGTGTGCGCACGTAGACAAAACATATGTAACTTTGAGTGTGATGGTGTTGTGTAGATTATGTTCGTTGTGCGCATATACTGAATGTACTGTTAATAATACACAACACACTGACCACACTGAGGGACAGTCCGTATGTAGTAGTCACATACCGTCAAAGTGTTCTCCTTTTGCTGCCATTTGTCTTTTTCTGGAGTCAAAGGCCCACCATCCCAACAGAGCTCCAATCTCGTTCCCGTTGAACACCTTCCACTCCCCTGCTTCCTGCTTCTCGGCTATTGCCAAGCGGTCGGCATCAGGGTCGTTGGCTAGTATGATACAGCTGTCGTTGCTGTTGGCAGTCTCCATTGCCAGATTCTGCATTAGAAGGAAATAAGTTGCATGTAAGTAGCATACGCACTCACAGACCATACTTGCAGTGAAGTTACAGACCATACTTACAGTGAAGTGGAACTGTGTGCTATACTCACAAGAGCACTCTTTCCCTCCTCTGGATTGGGAAACTTGACAGTTGGGAACTCTGGATCTGGTTCCACCTGACAGGAAGCAAGATTTACACACAACAGGTAGAAGAATGTCACAAGAAGAACAAAGTCACATGACAGGAAGAATAATATCACATGACAAGAACAGTCACATGACAGGAAGAACAAGTCACAAAAGAAAGTTACATGATAAGAAAGTCATGTATACATATGTACAGTACATACACACCTGCTGTTTGACTGGGATGTAACCAGGTAGATTGAATACTTGGAAGGCATCCTGGACAAAGGCTGCCCCAACTCCATGCATTGCTGTATACGTGAACTTTATTGGACAACTGATGTTACCCTCTCTGTGGAAAAATGTGTATACTTCTATCATGGTGATTTTTACCATGGAAATTTTACTCAGTTAAAACACAAAACCTGCATGGTATACATACAGGCAATGTACATAATAGGTAATCTACATACACATGCATGTGGGCACACACACATACACAGAGCTAAGACACACACTCACACACTACACATTCACACACAAACACAGGCACACGCATACATACACACATTCACACACACACCACACACACACGCATGCACACATACACACGCACACACACACACACACACACACACACACACACACACACACACACACACACACACAGTGAGGGAATGGTTAAACCTCACACTGAGCCAACCTGTTAATACTGTAACTTCTGAGAGCATCCATGTATCCCTGATGGACCTGGTCGTAAGGGTCCGTCACAAGAAGGGAGGAGTTCAAACCATCCAAGTCCCACGCCGAAGGCCAAGGGTCCAAATGCTTCAATATGCAGTCTGCAATGCCCTTATCAATGGGTGGTATGATCTGGACACCATATACGAAGCAGCAGTAATGAATGTGAATTTGTGGAATGTCCAGAACTGTACAGATTACGTACACATGCACACACGCACGCATGCACGCACGCACGCACGCACACAACACACACAATGTATGTACAATAAAAGCTTGTTAAGACTAAGGGACTGGCAAAATCAGTTCTTGTTATCAGATGTTCCTCTTATCAGGATATACTTACCACATGTACACTACTACAGCAAACCAAAACAGTCTGTGTGAGAAGCAATTTGCTTGTTTTAATGGGTTTTTAGGGTGCATACTGTAAATATGTGAAAGTGAATATTACTGCCACTTCTAAGGGAAGTATACAAGCTATTAAGACAGTGCACAGAAAGGTGATTGAGGTGCTCCTCTGCATCCCTGTGGTCTGCTGTGCCAGCTATCACCACAGCAGACCACACAGTTAACCAGCACCTGGTACCTACCCAGCAGGATGAAGCCCCAGAGGGGCGATGGAACTCACTTGTATGGCTTCAGCACAAAATGACACCAACATACGTATGTAGATGTATAACATAATAGGCTATGTGCACATTTGCCTCCACTACAAACATACTGTAACATACACACACACACACACACACAGAGAGAGAGAGAGATACATGCAAAGAGACAAGCATAAACATGTTCACATTCATTCACATGCAGAGAAACAGACATACTCTAGTACACATGTGAATTGTATGCATCACTCATGTTCATGTGGAAAGCAGAGCCTCTGTTATCCCCTAACAAGGAACCATGTTGAGAAAAGCAGTATGTATGTACACTCTGTACACTGTGTATGTGAGAAATATAGCACATGAACACGAGTAAGCAAAATAGGTATACTGGACAGGAGTATGCTGGACACAGGTATGCATGCTGGACACAGGTATGCTGGACACAGGTATACTGAACACAGGTATGCTGGACAGAAGTACGTATGCTGGACAGGAGTATGCTGCACACAGGTATGCTGGACACAGGTATACTGAACACAGGTATGCTGGACAGAAGTACGTATGCTGGACAGGAGTATGCTGCACACAGGTATGCTGGACACAGGTATACTGGACAGGAGTATGCTGCACACAAGTACGTGTCCTGAACACAGCCCCAAAGAACCAGACTTCTTTAAGACATACAGGAAGCTAACAATATGGTTATACAGGACAGTGATCTCTGTTCACAGAAGGCTTCTGTTGTCACAAAACACACTGACTCAAACGCTGATAAAGGATAGTCAGTGTATACATGTGTATGCAGGGTGTTGCTCAGTTTGTGATAAACACAGCTATTATGGCAGTAAAATACATACCACCATGCACATAACCATATACAAATGCCACCATATCAATGAGTATTGATATATGTGCATGACATTGTATGTAAACACTCATTCTAATACATTGTAACTGCACAAATGTACCATATGAGGACTTGTATCCTTGTATCCTGACTGGTGGCAACATCAAAGGTACTCACAGGGATACACATCCCATGATTCCTTGAGATCCCCAGATGTGACAATTGATTAATTAATTAGCTACAAAAGGTCAGCAAGTGGCTAATTGGGATACATGTTATTTGTATCACCTTTAGGTGGGAAACAGGGGAATGGATCCTTGTATGGTACACCTCGGGATTCACCCTTGGTATCCCATACAAAGGATTCATTCCTTGTGTCTCCTTCCCAAAGGTGATACAGTGGAACCTCTTTATTACAAACCTCTGAAATGTGGAAACCTCTATAATAAGGACACCATTCTGTGTCCCAGTCTAGTACTGTAGTGTATAAAATAACCTCTAAATAGAGGAAACCTCTATAATAAGGACTAAAATTATGGTCCCAACGTGTCCTTTATAGAGAGGTTCCACTGTATACCATGTACACATGATGGAAAAAAAATGAATTCATTGGAGGATATTGAGGTCATGTATGTTCAGTAGGTTAGGAGTGTGTCGTGTGTGCTGTTGGTAGAAGGCAGCTACGTACAGCACGTGACCCCCACCTGTGCTCCGTTGTCCCAGTAGACCTTGTAGCCGTTGTCCTGTTTGGGGTTGTGAGACGCGGTCACCATGATGCCCGCAACACAGCCATACTTTCGCACTGCAAAAGGCTACAAAACACACCGAAAATACGTATCATTGATGCGAACACAAAATCTGCAACAGTAGATTCAGTATAGACAACTGCAAGTAGTGTACTTGACAAAACAGGGATTGAAATGCAGAAAATTTGCGTAGCGAATCTCAGGAAACACTAAAAAAACAGTTGTTAAAAAACTCACTATATCTGGTTGGAGTGTATAGTACAAAGTACAAGGAAGCTCCTGGAACGTGATGTTACTGTGCAGTATGTACGCACTGTACTAGAACGGACAATGCACACATGAAAATGCTCACCACAAATGGTGTGGGGGTGATTCTGGAGAAGAGGTAGACTTTGAGTCCTTTGGAAACAAAGGCAGCAGCTGCACGTTTGGCAAACCTAGGAGAATGAAGACAAAGTAACAAGTGTCAGAATAAGACAACGGATAAATGACAGGGACGGGTCTGTGTTCTTACAACTTGAGAGTGGATTTCCAAGAAGTTTGTAAGGTTTAACATGTACGTAACAGGGCTGCACACTAAGATATATGCACACACACACACACACACACACACACACACACACACACACACACACACGCACACATACACACACATGCACACACACACACCTGTTACTGTTATGTCTTGCATCAAATCCTATCACAATACCCCTTGCTTTGGCATCCGGAAATTGTTCCATGAGATATGAACACAGTCCCTATACACAGTGCATACATATAATAAGTTTATATAACAATAATAGATATATGTACTATACATAGTCTTGGCATACAAGAAACCAAGGATGGGAAAATCCCAGGGTTTTTATGAAATTTCTAGACATCAGTGATTTCAAACATGCAGTTGGCAGTTCCTTCCACATTCCTTCCCTCAGGGGTACCAGGGCCTCGGGTCTATAGAATTAGGGCCACAAATTCCAAAAATTAAGGCTTATCTCACTTCACCAAGTGAAGCACCATATATGCTCCATGGAAGCAGCACAATCAGGGGTACATCCTTACAATAAAGCAGGAACTGTTCTACATATGCTTCGTGTTATCCAACTAGGCACACACACATGCACACGCACAGCTGAACAATCCATTTAACAATGTTGGTTACATTGCATGTACGTGACTGATAAAAATGCGGGGTTAACTGTTGCCTGGCAATAGATAATCTATTAGAGAAGGTATGCGTGCTTGAAACTGGAGATGAACAACAAAAGCATTGAAAATCTGTCGTATGAACCCATATCGAAATCTATCATTCCGACATTGTGACACATTGTCAGCACGATAAAGATGAGGTATTGAGAATCTGTATCCGTGCTACTCTGGAACAGTCCACGGCAATGTGGATCTCATATCAATACATACAACACATACAATATATTATACAATACATACAGTACATACATACGTATAGTACATCCTGTACATACATATATACTTTACATATTGTCATATAGTACATACGTACATACTACACCTCATGTGTGTGTATATGTACATACGTATTTGTCTATGCTAATGGACGCTAATGGAAGGTATTTTCAAGCATAATATTCACCGTCCACTGAATTTACTAATGTATGTACAGTCATACAGCACAGTACACAGTACATGGAAAGTACAGAAGCAACTACGCACATTAGACAGACACCACAGTGCATATCAGTGGATAGGGATGAAGTGGTCTGTTACAAAGGCAAGGGGGTGCTGACCTCCCCGTGATGACAATTCAAAGTGCACAGTGGGAAGGGTATGCTTTGAACTCATTGTTAAAACAGGAAAATTGCATCAAACTGTAGGGTCCTCAGCAATACTAACAACACATGTACAAACAGTGATATTGTACATATTTACACACAGATACCTGTCATAGGCGGCGGAACAGGGGGGGGCAGGGGAGCCATGGCCCCCCACTCATCACAAAGGTGGGACCAAGAAAGTCTATGTAGAGTATTGCATGCATGGACACAATTGCAATATTAATCATGAGTTCAGCACCATGGCCTTTAGCCCCCCCCACTTGCCAGACCATTCCTCCGCCTATGCCTGTACATACGTTTATATATGCATTCCAGGAACACTGTCACACTAATAGACATACATCAATCACCACACAGATAATATACACAACGTACATGTTAAAAGACTAATACACAAAATTCTAATAATAACGTAATTACACAGAAATGAGCTAACCTGTGAGGTCTGTATGATGGTGAGGTCATTCATTCTACTGAAGCCAACTCCCATTGCTGATCTCAGACCTACATGGAATGTGGCACATGCAACCAGCATACCACCACACTGTCATTTCAGAGCACAAGGAAGGTGTCACAAATAGCACACACCTGGCGTACAGTATACATTGCATACTGTACATATATGTACATTACACATTGCATATGTATGTACAGGACAAGCATAAATACGGTACAGATTTAGTGAGGTGATATACCTCTTAAAGAGTACATGCTGTATACGTTGCATACTGTATACACTACATGATGGATACATTACAGGCTGTATACATTACAAACTGTATGCATATGTACATACATTACACATTGCATATGTATGTTACGTACAGTATACATTGCATACTGTACATATATGTACATTACACATTGCATATGTATGTTACATGCTTTATACATTGCATACTGTATATGTACAATACACACACCACACATGTACGTAGATATGCAAGGGGAAGTTGTAGGGTAATATTTCTGCAGTGCAAGTTGAATGGTATCAGCTAAAGACATCAAGTAATCCACCTATAGCAGGACCCTTTGAAAGAAGCCCATGTGTGTATCTAGCCTAGCACGGAGATGGACACTGGTGTAGGACAGGCTGTTTGTACAAGGAATGAGCTCAAAACAGATCCTGTATCAGCACTTTCCTGCTGAATCTGCAGACATCGTGCGCAAACAGAATAGACATGTTCATACAACATGGTTTGCAATCAGGTGCCTAAACCTGAATCATAGAGATTATATTATGTGTTTAAATAGTATCGGAGTCTGTAGGTGCTGAAATGAAGATGACTTCCAATACTCTGTGCGTCGGAATATCATCCCAAAGGATCTGTATGCCTTTGGGTTTAATTTATTGCTACTTGGCAGACAGTAGAGCCTTGTGGTGTGGGGTTTCCTGTCGTGGTGATGGAGGATAGGTCACCATGATCACTGATGGTGCAATTTAGGGAAAGCCTACAAAGTCTTGAATGTTGTAAAGTGTAGTACGTGTCCATGTGTGTTAAAAATGAATGCTTTTAACTACAGTGTGTGAATGATACAGAGGTTGGTGTGAAGGTTGTCCATATTGGATTCGCTACACATGCACTAACAAGTGACTTTATGTCACTTTACATGAGATTGGTTGGCACACCAAGTCACTCTTGCAACACATGTTTTAGTGTGAATGTAATCTGTCATACTTATGTAGTATAGGACAACCTCCAATGAATCCTCTGTACATACATACACACAAAAGCATGCACACACAAATGTACACACACACACACACACACACACACACACACACACACACACACATACACACCACACCAACACACACACACACACACACACACACACACACACACCACACCAACACACACACACACACACACACACACACACCAACACACACACACACACACACACACACACACACACACACACACACCTCCCCATATTAGATAACACTATAAACAAACAACAATACAACGTGCAACTTTTGTGGGTTCTCAACTCACAACATGTCAACGCACTGTATACTGTACAGGGAGGCCTCTGTACACTTAAATTAAAGACACTGTTCATATACAACGACATCGATATAGTGCGAGCACAGATATACACATACTTAGTACGTAGAGAGCTATACGGAGGTCTACAACAGTAATCGTGTAGTACTAGCGGTCCGACAAACGGGGAACAACTGGTCCGATCGTACTAACCTGCAGTCCCGAACTTCATACGTGAAGACAGTCTTTGTCTGAGTTCCTTCACATCTCCGATGTTCACCAGACTCTCCAGCTCCGCCAATGTACTCTCCCACTGAACGAGAGAGAAAAGGAACATATCATAACATTGAAGCACAAGAGAACTCAGTGCATACGTCAACATATCCACAACGTAGGTGAACGTTAACGTTACAATGGACGGGTCGCTGTCGTTCGGCGACCAATCCTTAAACTACCTACCTTATCCAAACGTCTCCATTCTTCAATCCTCTTCTCCAGTTCAAAATCTCTCACCACCGTCAGGTTCGCCATTGACTCAAACGACTTAAAACACACTAGTACCTCCCAACAATGACCTTAAAGCATCCGACGAGGATTGTCTGTTGTGTAATACTTTATAGAAAAACCTTATCTTCTGGATACAGATCGCGGCACGAGACAGTTCCCTCTCTGGTCAGCTCCTAATCACATGCACACTAGTGACGTCATGACCGTAGCTGGCGCCGAATTGCCCAAGGGGAGCCTTGTGGCTACTACTAAGTACTGTTTATACTTGGTACTACTGTTGACATAATATTATAGATACTCTCTGGGTATTATGCGTCCCCGTAGACAGTTATCACACATGTATAGCTAATTGAGAGTACGTCCATGACTGGTTAGAAGTGGACTTACCAGTTACCAGTCAAAGGAGACTGCTCTTCATTGGTATTGTGAAAAGGGGCTTTCCCCAAAATGAAACACTCCATTTGAACTGCATGGTACCGTGGAACCTCAATAATCCAATGCTCTTTGGGCAGCACATAATTGTCAGTGTACAGGTCGTCAGATCATGGGGTTTCTATAGTATAGTCCACAACGAAGACCGTGCCTCAGAACATAGGTCATAAAGGATGTTGGATCATAGAGGTACCACTGCGTTATGATAGTGACACCTTATTCACAAGCATATTCTATGCATGACACATACACCATTCATGTACCAAATATCTATGGTGGTACAAGTATGTGAATTCATCACATTGTACTGGCTGTGTGTGGTCCCCATCAATCAGATGTGAATAAGCTGGCTTACCTGAATGTACTTTCAATATTATTGAGAATGGAGTTTCAAAAAAGGCTTTTCAGACCATTGATCTATTTCTATAGAAAATTAACTGAGTCTCTTAGTTTCAACATGGATACTCCAACCAACTGTTTAATTTGTGCAACAAGTCCTTCTGTACTCATCACGCTATGTAGTGGCCACAGACAATCAATTTATACAGGGACATTCCTCCAGTTAGCACATTATTATAGTAGAGCTTCATAAGAAGAAAAGGGGCATCACTCCCCCTTATTAAAGTTTTATTCAACAGTCATAACAAATGAATATACAAAAGCCCGTGTAACTTCATCAAAGACACCCCAGCATACATAACTGTGAAAAGTCTATGACTTCACTAGGTACCTTCTATACCTTATAATTTTGTATGGATTTAGCAAACGTATGGAGAGGAAGATGAAGTGTGTATAATGAACACTAAAATCAAAGGATTGCATACAAGAACACATCCTGGTAGCAGTTGACAACTGAATCAAGTAACCAGTGTGATGTTGTAAAACTGTCTTTGTAGCAGTCGTGCAGCATGCAGAGTTCAGATTACAGAAACCACGTCAACACCAATTGTGACAACATTCTAACAAAATGTGTTGTTTTCAAGAATCATCTAGACCCTACACAAGGGTAAAAAATGAAAAAAATTAAAAAATAAAATACCGTGTGTGTGTGTGCATGCATGTACGTGTGTGCATGTGTGTGTGTATGTGCGTGTGCGCATGCATGTGTGTATGTGTGTGCACATGTATATGTGCATATGCTGCACAATTGTGCATGTGTATGTGTAATTGCCAACTCACAGCATTGTCTGAGTGATGTGTTGACTGCATCTGACCCAACTGCTGCTGTAACAACTGCAACTGTAGAAATTGCTGGAGAGCGTCTATTGTGGACTTACTGGGACTGGTCGACTGAGAAACTGACGGTAAGGATTGACGAGGGTCCCTCTCACTCAAATGCTGCGATGTAATGACTTGTTGTTGTTGTTGTTGTTGTTGCTGTTGTTGTTGTTGAGTGATTTGCATTAATAGCTGTAATTGTTCCGGAGTGACCAATGTGTGACTGTCTTCCTACAAAATCACATACAAACAAAGGTCATTAAACCAAGTGGACTGAGGGATTTTCCAGTTCCCCCAAAATGAGTTTCACTCTTTACTAAGGATTGTATATTGTCCAACTTGCATGGCAAGTAGCTTGAAGGGCAAACCTAAATATGTACTTTCTATCAGAGGTTTGTTCATAATTACTGTTAATCTTGTGTTGACAGAAGTACATATCCCCAGTACTATCTAGGGCAAACAAACCGGGGTACTTACTAAGCAATTTCTCCTTCATATTGTGTGGTAGTGCTTACAATAGAAGGCACTCAATACAATGCCCGTTACTACAGGACACTCTGTCCACCAGGGACAGCTACTGTAACTGAGCAAGCTGCACTGTATAATCTCATACCTTGCCTTTCTATAAATACTGTAACTTGAGTGGACAATTAAATACTATATTAATTGAATGAACCCAAAGTTTAAGTTTACTATCACAACATCAACCACAACAACAACATTCAAAACATGTTCACATTTGTGTTTACATCACGTATATTGAATCTAACAATTCATTCGTATATGTGAGGAGGCATGTTGATTGGAACATTTGAATACACACAAGCATGTGCATATTTGAATACATAATATGTACATATGTACAATTGCATGGACATAAACTTATTATACATACGTATGTGCATGTGTACACACGCAACCACACACACACACACACACACACACACACACACACACACACACACACACACACACACACACACACATGTATGTACATACACATGTACACACAGCATACATTCTGTAAAATGCACAAGTGTATGAACATACATACCTGCCTCCTTGTAGCCTTGACCTGTATTTCGTCTCGTGGCACGATGTCAATGAGAAAATCAAACATGTCGTACTTGGTGATAGCTAGGGCAATGTCTGATCTCTGTAGCAATGGTAGGGAAAAAAAATGGAACAGGGTGGATTGAGGTGAAGCACTCACAACATACGTGTGTATACATACGTACATGTATATGTGTGTCATAATCTTGTATAAGTAAATACTTTCATGCTTACATATATATGATCATCTATGATTTAAGATTAGATGAAAAGATTACACCCACTAAAAACCGAGTAGACTAGGAGTAGTAATGAAGATAGCTAACAAAGTTAGTAAAAAAAGAATATACAGACTGTTTGTACATGTAGTAATACGGTAAATTGTTTGCTGGAATTTGTTGCAAACAAGTCCACATTTTGTGTGTCCACTGTTCGGTTGCAGAGAGCCACATACAGTACTACACTGGCATACACAAACAATGTACGTACGTACGTACATATACAATACACACTTCACACAAGTACTGAATCTACCGTAAGGTGCAGTATGTACTGTTCTTTATAAGCTCACTCGCCCAAATTTGACAATTCATCATAAAATCAGTATCTGCCACATGGTAGTTCCCAGTTGGGTGTACATACTGTACCACCATGGCTGCACTTCGTGGACACAAATGTGCGTGGCGTCAGGACTAACTTGTAAAGTTCTCCTTTTTGCTTCTTCGGTCTGGAGCCAAGCCCTCAGGGTGAGCTCCTTGATGAAGATACTGGCTGCCTTGGAGAACAGAACTGGGACCTCAGCACTGATCATCTGCAGTACAGGGTAAGGGGCAGTGTCCTGTGCACTCAGACCACTCTACAACAGCACTGTGTATGATATACAGTCTCTTTCCAACAATATGTCTTGTAGGCACAGATGTACTCACACATGCAGTAATAGGTTGGATACAACAGTAACTGGTCATAAGGTAGAATTTCAATAATTCAGCACTTCTATAATCCAACATCCTTCATAATCTGACCGTATTCCGAGGTATAGTCATCATTATGAACTGTATTATGGAACCCCAGAATCTGACAACCTACGTATGCAATCTGGCATCATGCCGCATGTTACTTTTGCCCAGAGAGTGTGGGGTTATTGAGTTTCCCCTCTAATGGTACGTAAAGTGAAGAACTGAAGGTGATGTCGTGAATAAGTCCGACTGATTGAAAATACAGGTGTACTTTTGGCTCAACAAGCACAGCATTGCACATTCAATCAAGGGTAATCTCTCAGCTTCACTCGTGGCACAATAAAGTGTCACATACACATGTACTTGTAACACAGTAGTACAAGGTTATATCCTCAAAAGGGTAATGTTTTACACTCAATCATGACACAAACCACAGCAAGATGCACACAGGAAACACTAATAGTGTGCTAACAGTCAGCACTGACCGTAGCAAGTTGGATCAAACAGCACAAAATTGAGTGGAGGCTATATTTATACAGACAATAGGAAATATACAAACAGATACCACACTTTGTGCATGTAGTGACCTTGATGTCTTCGTCCATTCTCATGATCTTCTTCACTCTGGCCAAAGGCATTTCCGGTGTCCTCCATCCCTCCTACAATCACAGACAAAGTATGGTACAAGGTATACATGGTGTATGTTGCAATGCATGTGCACATGTATGCATTACAGGATGTACGTGCTTTGGGATTTGCAATCCATGTATGTTCACTGTGCTACTCCAAAGTGAGACTCCACAGATAGACAGATGCACACAGACAGACAGACAGACAGGCATACAATACATACGTACGTACATGTATACCTACATGGGATGGATCCATGCTGTTTATTTCTGTATTCTGGTCATGCCAGAAGGTAGCCAGCTTCATCATGGCTTCTGACATCCCTGGAGCCACTAGACTGCTGCGATCCAGCGATTGTCCATCTTGCTGCATGTTCATACATAGGGGAAGACGTGAAAGGGACATGGTAAGCTTGACAGTGCTCAGGACAGTGCTCAGGTCACACTGAATCACCAGCCGTGGTTGGTGTGATGCTGCATGTCTGCAACTGCTGGAGTAGGACTGGAGGCACTATCATAGTTGTCATTTATTAACTATTTTGTCATTGAACAATAAAAAAGACACAGCACAAACTCATTTTTGATAATTATTAATTCTTGTTTGCCATAGTAGTGCACTTATAGTGAGCTAATCATGATAAGAAGAATATCCTACGAAATGAACTGATTTTGTGAGTCCGTTATAGTCTGTCTTAGGGAGTTCTACTGTACTATCATTGCCCATTAGGAGATAAGAAACATAAGAACACAATGATTCAAAGGTGAGTGCATTCATTAGCAGACATGGCCATCATACCAGTGTTTCAAACTAAACATCGTAGGTCACTGAGGTGTATGTGAGTTGGACTGTCACGGTTGTCATTTATTAGGTGTTTTGTCATTAAACAATAAAAAGACACAGTACAAACTCATTTTTGATAATTTTATGTTTGCCATAGTAGTGTACTTATAGTGATCTAATCATGATAAGAAGAAGATATCTTATAAAAAGAACTGATTTTGTGAGTCTGTTATAGTCCGTCTTAGGGAGTTTCTGCTGTACTATCATTGCCCATTAGGAGATAAGAAACGTTAGAAAACAACGATACAAAGCTGAGATGCATTCATTAGCAGACATGGCCACCATAGCAGAGTGTCAAACTAAACATTGTAGGTCACTGAGGTGTATGTGAGTTGGACAAGACTGACAAATACAATATACTATATATGTACATGTACATACATGAGTACAGAACAATGGTACATCTTTGTCTGTTGGCTGTCAGTAAACGTGTGCGTGTGTGCGTGTGTGTGTGTGTGTGTGTGTGTGTATGTGTGTGTGTGTGTGTGTGTGTGTGTGTGTGTGTGTGTGTGTGTGTGTGTGTGTGTGTGTGTGTGTGTGTGTGTGTGTGTGTGTGTGTGTGTGCAGAGGTGTACACATACAACTCAACCAATCACATAAAAATTCTAAAACATGACAATTACAGATTCAAAGAGCATACAGAAATTTAAAGTGTACATTCTTCTAGACCACCGTAAGTAAATCTGACCAGATAGGTACACAAATTACTCAGCAACTTGCTTTGTGGTAACTCTGCAAACATGGTTGGGAGAGACTCGAACTTAAGGAATAGTTGCTCCTGCTCTGTTCGGAAACCATAGGGGGAGAGCGGGCAAAGGGAGGGAGGTATTGGCTCTGTCCCGGGGCTATTAGGGCCTCCAGAGGAAGGGAGGCAGAACTGGAGATGGGGACCATCAAATAAGAGTCATAACTCGACGAATTCATGCTTAGGTGGGTCTTTGCACACGACAGTCAATAGTCCTGAAGAAATTAGTCCGTCCGCGGGTTTCTATGCCTTTTGGCGGTAAAGCGAATAAACAAACAACTCACCGAATCTTCAGCTGTTTCTATACCTCCCAGAGTGGATTGCACGTCTATTAGGTTCTGATCCACAACAACGTTCACGTTCATATGTGGCTGTGTGTGTGGAGCCTCGACTTGTATTTGCGTTTGATGAGTTCCCGACGACCCAAAGACACCTTCAGAAGGTGGAATAGTCTGCGTACTTAGTATAAGATCCTGAATATCATCCGAGGCCGATATCTCGGTCGCTCCTGAGGGATTAACAATAGAACCTGTGGCTGTGGTATTATTGTCCGCCATTTTGTTTCAATACATTGGCAACAGCTCTGAATAAAGGAAGAAGTGTATCAAATTCCTCTCTACAAATGTAACATGGGACACTTTTAAACATCTGAATAGAATTAAATGGATTCAAAGAGGGGGGACACCTCTCAGAAGTTTAAATTTGATTTATTGGTATAGAATCTTAATCTCTAACTTTAAATAGAATGTCTATCATAAAAACACATATATATATATATATTCTTCATAAGAATAAGGGAATAATATTATATTGAATATTAGCAATTAGAAAATAAGCTGCAAACAGAAGGCTTATTCAGGTACATAGCATTAATATTAATCATTTTGATTTAGTTTATTCCCATTCCAATTCACATTTTTACAAACTCGTATCCTTAGTTTCCATTTTGAGAATACATGTGACTTTAATTTGCAAACAATAATAGACTTATAACCAAAAAGTGATACAATAAGTGTAGTAAAGCTTATAATGTTATTTAAAGACAAGTACAGTGACTGTGTCAAAGCAACACGATGAATTCAAAAATCACTAGTAACGTTAATGTATTAACATGGATTTTCTCGGAAAATAATATCCATCCATGCAAAAAGTAACCCAAATCTTTATGCTATATGTACAAATGTATTGATATGGAAAAGTACAAAGAGTGGTACTGATGTCAAATGAAAAGTTTTTTAAAGAGTAATTGCCTGCATTTCCCAGTAGACATCGCTGATTTTCATCCTCCTTTCTCGGTCAAACTCCAGCATTTGGTGAACGAGAGCAGTGAATCTGTCGGGGAGCTTGACGGCTTGCATCTGATCGCGGCATGATGTGTAGGCCAGTCGAGGGAGCTCGGCACTGCTATAGCCGCGCTGGTCCAACTGCCCAGACAGGAAGGGGTTCTGGTGACCTGCTAATTCAAACGCCAACGTACCGGCTACCCAGACTGAGTACTTGTCATAGTATAGATATCGATTTGCCCCAGGTCTGGCGTTGAGGATTTCTGGGCTCTGATGTAAGTTGTTACCAGGAATTTGCATACCTAGGAATAGAACATATGGACACATGTACTATTATACATACATAATGATATCATGCTATACCATATAGCGGGAGATATTAATGTATAAATTATTTATACAGTGAATACTTGTTAATCCACCACAATTCGTTATCCAGGAATATGGTGGATTAACGAGTTTGGCGGATTAACTGGATATTCATTGGTACTTGTACATTATATTGGTACTGAAAAATTGTGGCGGATTAAAAGGTTTGGCAGATTAACAAGAATTCACTGTATTGGTGATTTGAAGAGCTTATTAGTATCTGTCAAAATGTTACACAATCAATTCTTTTCAATATTAGGTGACCAATTCATTCAGAATATTCGATTCCTCACACACAACCACTGATCGTAACCTCCAAATGGTAATGAATGCGATCATAACAACTGCCAAATCACCAAAATGGAAACTGTCAAATGTGAATTTTTTTAGAATTTCACCCAATAGTTCCGCCAATATTTTCCATTATATGGTAGATTCAGCATACATGTTCACTAAATGTGAGTGTACATGCATGTGGACTACACACAGGCGTCCTCTGTCCACAACAGCATTTTTTTTCTGTAACATGTACAGACCTTGAAAAAACGGTATGCTCATGTCTCTTTCCAGTTGCACTGCGGTCCCAAAGTCGGCTATTTTCAGCACGTTGTTGGCGGCCAGGAGCATGTTGTCAAGCTTCATATCGCGATGCACCACACAGTGGTCGTTGAGGAAGTTCAGGGCATTCACCAACTGAGTAAACCAGTTCAGCACATCCTCTTTCTGCAACACAAATGGAACCAAATAAGGAAGTTAATTGTAACTAATTCTACCTATTGTAATACCAGTACACTGGTATGTATGTACGTATGTATGTACACACAGTATGGACTGATATAGCCATTATTTACTACAGTTGCTACATACTACACATGCATGCCACAAGTGAGTGTGTAATGTCTGTACAATGAATTGAACTAAAAATTATCTTCAATTAAAAATCACTTATCTGTCACAATTCACTTTGAAAAATATGGTATATTAACTAAATATTGTTGGATTACCTGGCTATTCACTACTATATATACAATACATTGGCATTTGGAAATTACATACGATGGATAAAATGGCTAGGTTGGTAAAACGGTGGCAGATTAACAAGAATTCACTGCATAAACAAGTAAGCATGTGTACAGTTGAATGTGGAATAACAGCATGCATGTGTGTACGTAGGTCTCATCCACTCAAACACAGGCACATGCACAGTGAGTTTGTACGCTGTACAGGAGTGTTACACTGCGTGTCTGTCTGCATGTTTGTTGTCTGCACCACACACCTTGGGGCCCCTCTGCCTGTAGCGTTCCTCCATCACCTTGTCCATGGAGGTGGGATGAAGCTCCATGATGAGGAAGAGAGAAACCGAGCGGGATCCCGGCTGCTCCATGATGGCAGGATGAATCTTGGGATTAAACCGGTCAAAGAAGAAAGCATGAAGTTTGATTATGTTGTCATGTAGAGGGAGCTTGCATAACACCTCATACTCGGTTTTGAATGCATCGCGGGCCTGTGGAGGGGTGCAAGAACCAATTACAATGAACAAACTCTGGTAGGCACACTACAACCATCTGGTGGATAACCTCGAGTAGACACTACAACCATCTGGTGGACAATCTCCAGTAGACACTACAACTCGCTAGTGAACAACTTCCAGTAGACACTATACAAAAATGAACCCAAACAGTCCTGAAACAGTTCACTTCCTAACTTACTCTGGACATGGTCATTGTGGTGTGGTAGTTGGTCAGGACCTTCAAGGCATACACCTTGTCACGGTCTGTGAGCTGCTCCCTGGTGCACTTCACTTTGAGAACAACTCCGTCATCTCCCTGACTAACCAGATCAATCTAAGAGAGAGAGGAAAGGGGGAAGCGAGAGGAGATTTCAACCATACTGAAACATTAAGTACACATATATACTTCGTGTACAAATGGCCTTATAGTCCGTTCACACAGCACATGTGGTATTCCACTCGTATTCCAAAATTGTACACAAAAGATACACAAAAACAAAGTGCTGCACATACACACATGGCATAGTAAGGCTGCAAAGTCTACCATGGACGCTAAGCTCACACACACAATAGTCACGTGTAACATACAATATTGTAGTCATCCAGTGTAGTGCTGTACAAGATGCGCATGTTGAAGAGGTCTTGCTGGATCCGCAACCTCTCGGCTTCCAGTTGCTGCACTCTGTCCTTGGGACGCACGTCATCGCCTGTTTTGGTCTGCATGTGAGGTAGGCCAGAGGTAATGCCGAATTACACCACTGTACACACTACCACACATGTATTACAACAATATAATACATACAATACAGTGGATACTTGTTCATACGTTGTGATTTGTTCTTGAAAATATGGTGGATTGAGAAATTTGGCAGATTAATTTGACATACATCATTGATTGTAATTTACACTGGTACTGGGAAGTTGTCGCAGATTGGATTAACGAGAATTTTTTCACTGTACACTCTATTTGAAAACTCCTTTCTCTAGACAATACCATACACACTGTAAATTGTGCAGAGATACGGAATGTATACAAACCAAATACGAAGCACTTACATGGCACGAATGATTGGAATTGTACATGTGTAGTTTACATTTCATTGTTTACTGAGGACCAGATACCTGGGATGTGGCCGTGAAGAAGTACAGGGTGTTAATCTGTACACTCACCCTCATCCGATCTGTGAATTTGAGTGGGTCCCTAGGCTGAGGCTGCTGGTTGGTTCTTCTCTTCTCGACATCCAGGTCAGACTTAAGCTGGTCCACCCTCTTCATGAGCTTCTGTATCTCCGCATCCTTTTCTCCCACCCTCCTCTCCAGGGCATCTCTCTCCAACTTCACCGCCATGTATCGTTCCTCAGTCTCCGTAGAATCTCCTCTGATTTTGCTCCCATGTTTAGCCTCATTTGCATAGCGTCTCAGAGCACGTCTCATTTCATCATTGCTCCCGTAAGTGGTGGGGTCGTACCCAGCATCGATCAGTAACTGCTTCAGTTCACCAAATGGCAGGCTCTCCAGTTTCGCATTGTTGATTCGATCCACCACTGACTCTCCAAAAACCAAATCGCTGTCGGAATAATTACCACTGCTACTGCTCCAATATCTGCTTTTCTCACCGCTGTTTCTCAACTCGGGAAACTCTCCAAACAGCCTTTCCAGGAAGTCATCCCGATTGAGCAAACCGACAACGCTGATCCCCATTTCAGTCATCATTTGCTTTATCTCCCGGGTGGGGACGTCGTTGAGCTTCATCGACTTCAGTTTTGGAAGAAGCTCAGCACGTTTCTCTCTGAGTTCAGCTTCTCTCCTCCTTTTTTCTTCAACACGACTCTTTCCTTCGGCAAACACACGTCTCTCTTCTTCCTCGCGCCTCAGTTTTTCTTCTTGCTCTCTCTTTTCACGTTCCTTCTGCGCCAATTCCTCCTTGGCCTTCAACTCCTCGCGCTGCTTCCTCAGCTTCTCCTCGTACTCTCTTCTAAGCCGCTCCTCCCTTTCCTTGGCAGCTCCAGCCATTGCACCAGCCAGACCAGTTGCAAGTTCTTCGGCCATCTTTTCTGCAATCTTCCGTTTGACCTTCTTCTCCGCCCAATCCTCGACGGTTCTTCTATAGCGGCCTGAGTTGAAGGCCTGGACAATTTCTTGATATCCTTCAAACTTCTGCATGGTCATCTTGCCTTCTTCGAGAAAGGACAGATTCAAGATTGTTGGGGAGTATTCGATCCCTCCGAGATCAGCCCTCAACTACAGAATTAGAAATAGTTAGAATTACATCAAGATCCATGTATCATACAGCCCTTCCACATTGCTTATACATGTTGTGTGTATGTAGACTTGAAATAGCAAAATGACCAGCAGATTCCACATCACAGTAAGGCTAGCCTTGTCTGGTGTGTAGCTGCAAGTGCTTAAGCTGTTTTTCTTCAAAATATGACAAGTAGCTTGGACTAGCTCCTAGGAATCAGGTCTTTATATACACGTACTTCATGGGTTTCGAGTATCTACGTATAGTTAGTCTGTACTACAGTAATACTGTGATATTGTCTTCTATGGTCTCAAATAGATCTAGACGTCCATATCTACTTGTGCATTCACAGCAAATACAAGACATTCTCTGACATTTGACCTGGACATGTGTATATCAACCATGCTCCCTCTAAAATGAAATTCGAACAGAAAACTAACTTCCATGGCCTTCGCTTAACTAAAATAATGAAATTTAACAGTGTGTTGAAAATGAATTTGAAGTATTGATTCGATCAATTGAGCGCTTTTACTTACCTCCCTGTGTGTACAGCCGGGCGTAATGGGGACACGAATGAAGGGTATGCCTTTATCTTCGAAGTTTCGGGCCATTCTAACGAAATGGGGGCGAACTTCCCTGGAGGTCTGCTGGCGAGAGTCTGATATCTCCATGCTCACCACCTCGTGTTCATCTTGAAGCAATTTGAAGAGCCTCTTCCACGCCATAAGACCTTCTGGTAGAACGAAAAGGTTGTCGGGTGGCTGTTGGACGGCCGCTTCTCTGACCATATCGGCTAAAAGATGAGCGAAAAGGATATCCATCGTCTTCTAAAACGAGGACAAACCCTTCCTGCCTCTTCCAAGAATTCCAATTCCGTGTACCAATCATGAATATCATTATCAACTCCGGATATTGAAACGAATATCAATTACCCATTATTATTTTGAGGATAAAAACACCACAGTAAAAAACAGAGATGTACGTATGTATATGTTGAATCTCTAACTAGCTGTCCATTTCTCCTGGAATTTCACTCGTTCTAGCTCCATCAGGAAAGTGTTCTTTGAATTCACCAAGTTTATTCTGCGTACCAAGCAAGCACAAACACACGTGAACAGTCCAGGTAATGTTATGAGAAGAGCTCCACCTGACACACGACATGCACAATACCAAAGTCAGTAGATCTTAATCCACTACTTGTAATGCACTATACCACTCTGATCACACCAGACTGGACCAACTGCACTACATAAGTGCAGATACAACAACTGTTGTGACAAAGACCCAACAAATGCCCATCATGAGTTCAACCACAATGACCACCACAATCTAGGTTCATTGGATACACTGAGTGGATTATCTAGCCAAAAACACGATTCAGTCCATACACCTATGGTCTAGGAGTTTCCCAAGTATGAGGATCTGCATACGAAGGAGAGGATGTTACTGAGGAGAATGCATAGTAGGGCATTCACCTGGAAGGTGTCCAGCATGTGGTCACACATTGTCTGTAGGTCTTCTAGTCCTCGTCTTAGAACGTCCATGGCTGATATTCCAGCTGGAAGTGGAAATGTGCAACCATGGAACAACGAGGACCAAAAATCATGTACGTAAGTATGTACACACATACACAAGCACATAAACAAGCATGTACACATATGTACATTTGTAAACACACACATACACACAAACACACAGTAGAGAATTTAAGGACTTTGAGCTGTTTCAACTGGCGCATACCTCTTGGGTGATCCCAGCTTGTGTTCTGTGTCTCATGACTTCAGAAGCAACAATACAAATACACACAACACACACACACACACACACACACACACACACACACACTGTAGACAACTAACCTACAGTCTGAATCCTGATATTTATCTTCCTTTCTGATGGGTGAGGGACACTATAAGCACAGAAAGTTACATCTGGGCTGGAAGAGAAGGATGAATCAATCACATGGCAGTCATGCTAGGTGATACAAGAAGAAACCATCAATAAATTCCATTCAAAACAAATGAGCAACTATATTGCTGGAATTCAATTTCAATGTAATCATGTAATCAGGCCAATGGAATACAATAAACAGTTATTTTCGAAATAACCAATGAAAGTGTCAGAAATTCAAATCAAATTTAATTACATATTAATTTTGATTGGTCTGCATATTTCCTATGACAACAAGGCTGTTTCTAATCATAACATTTTGTGAGGATCTCCTTTGGCTCGACTACTCTCGCTGTTGCATTCAAAAGTTCCTAGAATGTCTCAAACAGTTCAAACTGGGCAGGATTCAAGACCAACAACAACCACAAGGACCAGAAGAAGAAAACTATGGAGGGAAGCACGAAAACAGTACAGCAAAATCTTTGAAGAGGAAGACCCAAGAGAAGACAGTGACAGCAGCTCTTGTGAAGGTGAGATTCATATGGCTACAAAGCTGTAAAAATGCACTGGTTGTTTTTGAACGCATGAGATGAAACTATTTAGGTTAATGTGGGTACAACAACCATGGAAGACCCCAACTTGCCTTCTAGGATATGCCTTAAATACAAAGTTTCTAGCTAGTGTTCTGTGTCTGACCTCCTGATATAGATTCAGACCAAATCCCTTCTGTTTATTGGTAAATCTCCACTCCTGAGAAAATGAAGTATTGTGTTGAGTGGACCCACTGTAGGATATATCTTTGGATTCTAAGCTTCAATCCATGCACAAATCACCACCGATCATTAATTACACTGTGGAAACCTTCCTAGGCCCAGAACCCGTGTACCAGTGTGCCTACCTTGACTTAGTTACCAGTTGTGCCTACCTTGCCCCAGTATACCAGTGTGTCTCCCTTGCCTCAGTACCAGTGTGTCTCCCTTGCCCCAGTACCAGTGTGTCTCCCTTGCCCCAGTATACCAGTGTGTCTCCCTAAACCCAGTACCAGTGCGTCTCCCTTGCCTCAGTACCAGTGTGCCTACCTTGACTTAGTTACCAGTTGTGCCTACCTTGGCCCAGTACCAGTGTATCTCCCTAAACCCAGTACCAGTGTGTCTCCCTAAATCCAGTGACAATATTTTGACCAAATGAGTTGACTAATGTAGCCATCTAACTGTAAAAGTCACCTTACAGGATACCCACAGACACACAGTAGGTAACTAATAGCCAAAGGCAGGAAATCTACTATAACCAAGTCAACCAATGCACCGAGTGTCTAGTTCTTTGATTGAGTGGTCTCCCTTCAATCCCCACACACTTAGACTCGTCGAAGACGTACTTCAGATGTGCAGCCAGAACGCTGTCCTGGAAGAGAAAAGTGTCCAGCGATGACAGCTGGTCAGTACAAGACGATCTACAGACCACCCCCAGAATGGGAAAAGCTCTACTAATGAGCAGAAAACTAAACTTTTCTGACATGTACGACTCCAATTTCGACAAGTCATACAATGAAGAGGACGACATAACAAGTTTGGAGAGCAAGAAGGAAGAAGACTATGTTCAAGGAGGATTCTCTGTCACAATGCCTACACGAGAAGAAACAGACCTCGGATATGTGGCCGACAGCGAAGAAGGGCTGGAAGATGAGGAAGACATGAAGGAGACTGGAGGGTGGGACACCCAAGACGGGGGATGGCACTTCAGGGGTAAAACTGGTTCAGTACCATCCCGAAAGAAAAAATTCGAACCTGAAGACAATGACTGTTGGAGAGAGGAAGCACAGATAATCTCCATAGCAATACCGGGGCAGAGACTACCAAAGAGAAGATGCATCTCTCCTTCAAAAGGAGGAAAGACTGCCTTTCCGCTGCGTTGTCTACAAAGTGACAACACTCCAAACTGCCTGCAAGAAGTGAAATCATGTGAAATCGGCCCACAAGAGGGCGACTTGCTACAGTTCAGTGCGCAAACAGAGATCTCTCAGCAACCCCACACACCAGAGAGACAAACTTCTGCCACAACAGCAACCACTAGTGACACTTCTCATGAGTTGGAGAGTCCCATTGAAACCCTGTTCAGTAAGAGCAAGTATAACATAGCCAAACTGAACCTACCAACACACAGAGGGGAGATATACAGCCTTCTGGATGACATCTTTGGTGAAGGAGACATCACAACTCAACAGAACGACGGATTGCAAAGAAAATGAACACTTGTAACATAATTTGCATGACACAGATAGATTGATAGTTTGATGACACTAGTTTAGCACAATAGATGGATTATTTTGTTTTATGTTTTCTAGCCGATAATCTGTTATTGAATCAATTAAAATTAAATTATTAATTGTACGTGAAGTTCCAAGTCAAGTTTTGCATGCAATCGAGTAGAACGAATGTCACAAACAATATAATGAATACAATACCAGCAGTGGACGATAGAGGTGTTAAAACAAAAATATGTTCATGCATTGTGGGACTACATTCAACAAGCAACAGTCACCTGAGTACACCTAAAGTGGTGAAATGTAAATAAACAACTACCAGCTTTACTAACAACAACTCTATCAGTTGCATTTGTGCAGATTCTATAGACCATAGCTAAACATCACCCAGACATAATAATGTCACATACACATGCATAAATTAGACTATCAATGCAACAACGCCACACTCACTTCTTTGATATGACGTATCTGAGTGCATTTCCAAGAGTGTGGCTCTCTCCTACCATAACAAACGTCGCACACGTATCGTCATCACAACCTTCCACAGGGACCTGGAAGGGTATAGGGAGGAGAGAGGATGTTAATTCGGCTCTACTTTGAACTCAATGATAAATTGAACATACAAACTCAGGCTGGCAGCACGCGAAGCTCTTTCACAAACAAAACGTGCTTTCTCGGTGTTCGTCTCACGAATGAAACATTTCACTGACACGGTTACAATGACAATTAATATAAAACTGGATCAGTTACAGCATATGGTTGCAGCATTCAATACAACTCCACAGATTTTACAAGAATCCCTTAGTAAGCTCAAATACTACCTCATATACTGGGGTATTGAGTTGTAGGTAATTGAAACGGATAACAGAATGAACCTATTGTGGGCACATCAATTGAGACGGACCTGTTGACATTGCTATCATCCTATTATACTTACAATCTGCAAACGTTTCTTCTGCGACATTTTGCCAGCCACGCCCCCTGGTGTAATTATAGGGTTTGTTCTGTCCAGCTCGAGCGAGCTCGTCACGGTTATGGTCGAAGATCGCCAACCTTTGCTGCCGGATCGCACTATGGACCTCTCCAGTGGCGACAGCGAAGAGGATGAGGAACCGAAGATAGTATTTGCAGCAGTCGCTATGGGACCGGTTATTCTGGCGCGCCACACTCCCTATGATGGGAACTTCGAAGATGTATTCGAGCATCTCCTACAGAAGGTCGCGCCAAGCGACAAGAAGATTACTTTTCTCATTGATAACGATCAAGAGTGAGCGTTTATGCTAATATTATTATTTCTGTGCTCATATTACGATAGAAAATGTTATATACTATAACTTATGGTGACATTAATATTTGTCAATGTGATCCTTGATGTTGTTATTATGCTCCCCGAAATTACGTCATTCTTCTTGTCTGTACATTTCTCATGACTATGTTCCTTGTGTGTGTGTGTGTGTGTGTGTGTGTGTGTGTGTGTGTGTGTGTGTGTGTGTGTGTGTGTGCGTGTGTGTGCGCGTGTGTGTGTTTGTGGGTATGGATGTGTGCGTGTGGGGGGGTATGGATGTGTGTGTGTGTGTGTGTGTGTGTGTGTGTGTGTGTGTATGTGTGTGTGTGTGTGTGTGTGTGTGTGTGTGTGTGTGTGTGTGTGTGTGTGTGTGTGTCTTTGTGGGTATGGATGTGTGCATGCGTGTGTGCACGAGTGTGTGTAAATGTATTTAATGGAATCAATTGTACTATTGTAGCTCAAAGTGCAGTGTGTAGTCTCAATTTTCTTGTTCACAGTAGTTGTGTCCTCATCTTCATCAATGCCTCCCTCTACAGCTTCATGTACCACCTCCTTCAGGAAGAGGACGGTCTCGTGTTCCTTTGCATTGCAGACGATGTGAGGACCGCATACAGCACATGTAGGGTACATGCAAGTATGTAGGCATGTACATATTTCCCACCAGTACTAAGGATTCATGCACATACAGCTTATAATATGCTCAGGCTGGCTATGTATGTTACGAGTTTTCAAATTGTTTGTTATGTGTTTATCATGCTGTGTGTTGTCTGTTTATTATATCATGTTTTTTGTTGTTTTGGGTTTGTTTACTATGTAAATGTATGTTTATAGGACTTTCCAAGACCCAAAGCCTTTCTGTTTTTAGATGATATCAGAAAAAGGTGTGTGTGTGTGTGTGTGTGTGTGTGTGTGTGTGTGTGTGTGTGTGTGTGTGTGTGCATGCGTGCGTGTGTGCGTGTGTGTGTGTGTGTGTGTGTGTGTGTGTGTGTGTGTATGAGCGAGTGTGTCTGTGTGTGTATGTATTGTGCATTTCATAATTGGCCATCAATTACACATGTGTAATTCAAGTTATGATACTCTAATGATGATAAATAAATTAATTGGCAGTACTGGAGTTACTTTTAATCATCCAACTGTCAGAAAATAGCATATTTTTGCTTTAAATTTCCTTATCATCATGTCCAGTCCCAAAAGAAGACCAGTTAATATTCTTTGATTATATACATACTTACATACGTATAGTACATTTTTAATGTTAAAAACCTGCCAATCTTCAATTAATGGCTATTATCAAAGTTCCCAGCAACCAATTCCAAGTTTCTCAAGTCTGCTGTTTATCCAGTAGGAGTGTGTACTTATGTTTACTCTCTTGTGTGTGCATAATCTCTTGTAGTTTTCATGAAACATTCAAGAATCTGTCCAAGAAGTCTCTCCCTTACTCTCTCAATAGCCGATTTTCTTATGTTTTGGATGAAAGAATGGTGAGATCAGCCTGTTTGGTGTGTGGTTGATGTGGTACAGTACAGCAGTGTACAGTGCAGTGGAAGGTGCATCAAAGACCATCCTTAACGAAGTGACCATTATCAATCCATTACCCACCACATCACTTCAACTACACTGAAACTCTCTACAACTGCAAATTCTCTATATGTACTTGTGAAAACCACCTGTCCATGGGTTCATGTAAAGACTGTCCATCTACATAAGTGGATCTAATAGAACACCACTCTCTCTTTAGCAAGCCATTGGTACATACAGGGGCAGTGTGATGATATGATGTCAAGTCCAGAGGGTACAAAGTACCTGGGAGGGAGTGCATTTAATGTCACACTGCCTTATTGTCTGTGTATTCACCAATATGGCATCCCCTGATGTGGTAAACATTGAAATAAATGACCAACTGAACATGACAAGACTCTATGTTACAACTAGGGCTTAATAGGTGATGAAATTGCTGTGAAATGATGTTGTTTCTGTGACAGTGGATGCTACAGTATATGTCCATTAAGACCTACTCCCTGCGTGTATAGAGACTGTCTCTCTAAGTGTCTGAAGACCAACTGTCTACAGAGAACACCTCTTGGTGGTCTGCATGCATCTACATTTAAGGCATGTGTTCTTTGTTTAGAATCTGTTTTCGAGTCCACAAGAAGTGTCTCTGATTGCATCTTATGATCGCATCCAAAGTCAAGTAGATGAGATGGGGGAGATTGGCATCAGGAATCTCGGTGAGTGAGGTCTGTATGTGCACACAACTGTTTCAGCATGAGATGTTTCTGAAGTGGTTGGTGGGGTAGGTAGGACAGTACGTTTGTTACTCAATGGAACCAGTTTTCTGCCTCTTTCTTCCCCGCCCCACACCCCCATACACATCTACCTGCTTCTTGACCTAACTAGTCTCCAAGAGGGTGGGTTCCCAATAACCAGTGTTACTAAATGAAAACAGTTTTCTTCCTTTTCTCCCCCCCCCCCCCCACACACACACATCTGCCTGCTTCTTGACCTGACTAGACTCTAAGAGAGTGAGTTCCTAGTAACCACTGCTATGTACAATAGGGTACAGGTTGTAGTGTGAGGTCTTCTAGCCAACCAGCCAGCTCGGTCCAGGGGTGCATGCTGTCAATGATCAACTGTTAAAAGATGGTGGCTATGTTCTTTATTTCTCGCTTTAGATACAAGAATGTCCGTTAATCCTGATTTCAGCTTACCTCAATTTGAAGTTTCTGAGGAAGCATCCAGTGAACATGAAAGGGTATGTAATGTGTGCATTGAGTTTCAGTATGAATGACATTGACAAGCGCACACACATGCACACACGCACACACACACACACACACACACACACACACACACACACACACACACACACACCTCACCATGCATTCTATTATCCCTATAGCGCTCACTCCTGAGTCAGGTATCACACCAATCCTTCACTCACCTAAATCGTACTTGTAACTGGAAGAAATCATTAACTTTGGCATTCTGCCTAATTGCACTCATCACAGGAATTATTGTGAGTTGTTGCCTGTACCAGGTTCAGAGGTCGCTTGCTCTGGTTGTATTGTCTGGTCTGAAATTGGCCTTGTTCGCTTTTATTGAAGTGATGCTAGGTCTCATCAGTGGTTGTCCTGGGGATGGCAATTGTCTGTGTCACAAATGAGTTACTGCTTGTTACCTTAATTACAATACCTTTAAGTTGATTGCAATACCTTGATTACACATTCCTGTTCTGAATTTCCACACAATTCTCTCTGAAACTGATCTCCTTTCCTAATCTACATGTGAGGTTTGTTGTCTAAAATGATTGATTTCCATCTCAAATCTGCTTAATTTGTAATCAATGAATACTATCCCATGGATTCTACCGTTGCCACTTTTCATGTGTTCACCCCATAGCTCAATCCTCTTGAGCTGACCAGCCCTGTCTCCATTCATCAAGTACCTTGCTGTTGTTATTTTTTCAGTTTTCAGAAGTCCTACAGATGCAGCTTCACCACTTTTCTCTTTTCACTTTGTCGCCCTTGGGAATAGCTTTTTATGTCTGAATCAGACCAAAAGCAAACTGTTATGAGGGGAAAGGGTGCTAGAGGTGCTGGTGTTACTTTCACCTATGTCTCTCCACTTGTAGCTGGTCTCTGTCGTTATCATCCTGTTGGCATGTGAAGGAAAATGTGAATAGATCACATTTTCTCGGACCATATTGAATGTATTGATTGTTGTTGTGTTGTGTACATTTCATGTTTTTTTTCTTTTTTTCAATCGAATCTTGCATGCTTTTGTTTTTTTCTGAATTGCTCTTTGTTTTCTGAACTGGATATTACACCATGTGTTACATTGAATTGTAGATCAGTTGTGACTTTATTCACGTACATATGTACGTTAATCTGCTTAATATTTTGTGGCTGTCATCCTCATTACAGTATATACATATGTATATGCCGGCTGGTGTGTTTGATGCATCAATAGATCTATAGGTATTTCATTAATATGTACGTTGAATTTTGTGAATGCAAACCACTTGCATATAATATTAGTATATTATACATAATAAAATATTTAATTCGTATGATACTGTGGAATATTTATAGTGCAATTGTTGATTGTCATGATCAGCTAGCTTGTGACAAGTGAGGCAACTTGTATAATAGGAATATCCTTTCGGGTTCAGGAGCGCTTAAAAATGCAGTCTGGTGAAGAGAGTTCTTCAGCTGAAAAACTCTCTTCACCAGACTGCATTTTTAAATGCTCCTGAATGCAAAAGGATTTTCCCAACAGTTGGAAACTTTGCAGTCCGAAATCCCTATATTCGATTGTATATAATGGCTGAATATATGTACGGTATACAAGATGGGTGGGGGAATATATGTAAGGTGTGTCGAATGAAGAGGCTTTTGCATGGTATTTTGTATGTTATGACAATGCTGCAATTGAGGAGAGACGTCTTATTGGATGTTTAGGGTTTATAAGTGTGGTAATTGGGTGTGCATTATACAGTGTATGAGGGAGGACAAGGGGTCTCAACGCCACTATATCTATATACAGTACTGGATGTATGGAGGTTAAGGCTTGTGACAATGGTGTATACATTGGAGAACAGATGAAATACAATTTGCTACACATGCAGTATAATAATATTATTATGGCTTCCATGTATACACACATGCGATTCTTAACTTGCGAATTCAAAGAGAGTAAGTACTACAGTGCAGTAAGAAAAAATGTCCTGACAATAAGTCAATAACAATTGCAAAACTTCTGACATGACAGTGCTGAAAACTGCTAAAGACACATCGAAGGTGTAATAAAATGGTACATAATATTCCGATCTAAAATCAGAAAGAAATAGCATTAAATTACATACAATAAGGGTGATATAAAGATGTGGACAATGTCTCGGTTATAAAGAAGTTGATTCACATTAACCACAATTGTAATATGTGCCCCTAGATACACAAGTCTATTACACGTCTGTTGTGACATCATCTCCAATGTCAGCCTAATCAACAGTCCTAGGTATTGTCGGCTGATACATGTACTGATAAAACTGGTCAGTTGCATCACTCTCCTGAGACTGGGAGGCACTTGGTACATTGAGCGTCTGAGAGACCGACACGGTAACAACATCCACTGGATCCGGATGGAGGTCAACTTCGACGCCACTCGTACCGACTGTGTCCATATGTCCTGGTTCAGTCACTATTGTGGTTGGGCCTAAATGACCAGCACGGTAGTCTAGAAGTTCACGCTCATAACGATCTTTGTCCCTTTTAGCCATTTCTTCGTATGGCGCTTTTTGTGCTGGTGTCATGATATTCCATGCTGCAGCTAGCTGCTTGGAGAGTGCACCAACATTGGCTTTTGGATTCTGTAATCTCAGATGGGGCCTCTTCTCGATACTGAAGAACATGAATCCAGACCTGAATATAAAAAATCAAATAACACTTTGTAATCAATCATCAAACTAGGTACAACACCAACAATGCAAACACCAAATGTCATGTCTACAACTTAAGGGGTAGCCTGGGGTGTAATAGTGTGGTCTTGTAGATATTACATGATATAGTGTATAATTTACAACAACCATCACAACAGAATTCAAATGCTATTCACACTGCGGAATCATGTTTCCAAGTACATTATCAGTGTACATAATAACATACTACAATACAAAACCCTCACACACAGACAGAAAAAAATATTATTAGGTCACCCACTCACATGCATCTCTTCGGCATGTTTGGGTCCTTTTTTTTCCTACCACGCGTAGGCATACTGGTGGAGGCACTACTTCCTGTGGCTGGGATGGTCACCTGCTGGGAGATCTGAGGTAGTGAGGGCATTCCAGGGATACTAGGTATGGTGAGAGGGGCAGAGGTGGTGGGGTTGAAGTTGGTCGTGAGTTCCTGTTGCAACTTGCTGGCCTGGTAGCCTGCACTGTACGCAGCTTTCTGCTGGTCGTATCTCTCCTTATCACGCTCTGCCATGATACCATACGGTCTTTTCTGTTCTTCGGTCATTATCTTCCATGCGCTGGCAAGCTGCTTAGCCAACAAGCCAACGCTTGCATTGGGATTCTGGGCTTTCAGCTGGGGTCGTTTCTCAGAACAGAAAAACAAAAACGCGCACCTGGAGGTATTTAGGGATCGTAAACAGCTATACCAGGCATTATGTACACAACAAAATGACACAAAATTCGATGTTTACACACATGACCACATACACAATACCTCTATTCACATAAACTCACATGTTCCGTTTCGGTTCTCCTGGTTGCTTTTTCTTGCGGCCCCGCTTCTTCACACCGGACACGGTCGATACGCGGCCCCTGTAGCGGTCGATCTCGTTCCTGTACCTGACCTTGTCGTGTTCTGCCAACTGTTGGTAGCCCACACGCTGTTCAGGGGACATCGCCTTCCAGAGGGTAGCGCACTCCCTAGAAAACTCCGAAAATCCAACCTTCACACCTTGTCTTCTGTACATCTCCCTTCTGTCCTGGACAAAGAAGGCGTATTGAGACATTCGGCCTCTTGGCCTGGAAGGATCGCGGTTGATAGGTCGCGGCATACTCCACTCGATCTTTTCCTGGGGAAGAAGAAAGAGGATTGTAACCCGGCAGTTGTCATTCTTCCAACTATTCGAGCGATCCACAGAAGTGTCCGAAGACGACAGTCACTTTATACATACGAATCAACCAGACCTACAATATAAATACGCATTAGAAAAGCAATACAATAATACTACAATTTACCTGCAAAGTTCCCACGTATTAATTCCGCGTCTTCAACAATAATATATAAATCCTCGCCAATTCTATTGCAATATATACTCTCTCACACACAAGACGCTACGTATGTGGGAGATCGACAGTACTGGTTTATACGGCCAGGTCCCTGTAGTGAATCGAGCCTTATTTGGACAATGTTAGCAGCTCCACTGCGCACGCGCAATACAATGCGAGTGACGTCACATACACATCACATAAATCAATGATAGTTACACGTATATACTGTATATTATACAAATAGAACTAAGCGACTAATGATTTGAATAGAACTACGCATTGTAGGGAATCTAAGAGTCAAAACTAAAGAACTGGTTACAAAATACCATTAAAGTCCACATCATTCTGTTTCCTTCCATACATTCCTCAAAACTAAGCGTTGATTCGGTCAAGGATTGGCAAAATATCTGTGAATTTAGGCCTTTTGTTTGGGTCTGCATTCCAGCAGATCTGAATGATTCTGGCAAAGTGATGTTTTGAATTCTTTGGAATACCTGGTCTAGCAGCACCTCTTGCTATCTGTATGGGCCACATGAATCAATAGATTCAATACAAACACACATGCATGCACATGTACACACACACACACACACACACACACACACACACACACACGCACGCACGCACGTACACACACACACACACACACACACACACACACACACACACACACACGCACACACACGCACAAACCACACACACACACACACACACACACACACACAGTATATAACTTATATAGCTCACTCTCATTCCAACTTTCATCACAGGTAACCCTCCATAGGGTACTTCCCCTGTCAGTAGCTCCCACAAAATGATGGCAAAACTGTACATGTCAGCAGCTCTTTTATCATAGTCATTTTCACGATATTGGAGGGCTAAATGGATGTCCCAAAACTACTGATCAGTACCGATACACCAAAGACATGCATTATGTATGTATGCACGCAGTAGAGTTTGCATGTACATACGTACATATACAACACCATACACTATACATGCAATACTGTACAATATGTGTTCTGTTTGTGATATACACACACACACACACACACACACACACACACACACACACACACACACACACACGTGCGTGCATACAAACACACAAACACACACACATGCATACAAACACAAACACACACACACACAAACACACACACACACACACACACACACACACACACACACACACACACACACACACACACACATATTCAAGTACACAAACTGCATGCAGACTCCACCCTCTTGAGGAGGCTACACTGAGGACTGTACAAAAATTAACAACACACATACATACACATGTACTGTACATACATACATACTTTCTGGAGCATTCCAGTTGGGTCTGTACACTTTATCGTTCTCCATGAAGGACAAACGAGCATTGCACAAATTGATTCTTGCTGTCAGGTCCTCGTCAATCTAAGGTAATGACATGTTGAATATGTATATTGATTATGTACGTATGTACGTACATGGTTGATGTGCTGACACACATACGCACACATGCACGCACATATGCATGCACGAACGAACACACACACACACACACACACACATGCACACGCACGCACACACACACACACACACACACACACACACACACACACACACACACACGCATGCATGCACGGACGAACACATACACACACACACACACACACACACACACACACACACACACACACACACACACACACACAAGTGCACAACTCACAAACACATGATGTGGGTTCAAGTCCAAGTGAGGTATTAGGGGTTCCAGGGTGTGCAGGTATGCCATACCATGACAAATACCTCTGGCAAATTTCACCCCTAACTTAATGTCCACTTTCAGCTCTACACAGTGAGAGAGAAAGTTGCATATTTCAGACAAGAGCATTGAAATTTTTTCTACAGTTCATTGTATAATTAATATGCATGTATGTACGTATTAATATATATGTAAATGCATGTACGCACAGTATGTATGAATGCATGTATGTATGTATTGCTACGTATGCATGAATGTTTGTGTATACTGTTTAGAAAATAATGTTATAAGTATCGACAGTATTAGTATAACTAGCTAGCAAGCAACTCAACAACTAGCTAACAACCACACAGTCCATGTTCCTCAACTGACCTGAGTCCTCGCTGTGCAGTACATGGTACAGGGAGCCTAGTTTCATGTACAGCCCGATGAGATAGACATGGGGTTCCAGGGCAACAGCCAACATTGGAAGAAGGTTGTCGTGTGAGAAGATTCGCAGCCTCATGTACTCTCTGCCAAGATCGTCAAGCCTTTGCTGGGGAGTTCCCCTCTTTGGTTTCAGTCGCCTAGCAACCACAGTGTGACCACTCCAAGAACCCATCCAGGTCTGAAAAATAGAAAAAAAAACCAACTTACAGCTGTGTTTAGAGGACAAAATACATCATTCACAAATCATCCATTCGTTTTTTCATAGGTAGTACTTGTTGTTCTACGCAAGGAAATTCACTTTACTTCACTCTATGGCTCATTTTTGATGCACTTGCTCCCTTGCTCCACACAGTTATATGTTAGCCCATCTAAGGAGGTTCCCTCATAGAACCACTGTGTAATTTGTCTATCCTAGACACAACATGGTCTAAAGTTCGGCACCTTCACTCCATCACACAGAAAGAGGTGCTCAACAGAGGTGAACATCAATAGAGCTAAGTGACGGGCCAACACCCTCGTGTTGTGTGCTTCTACAGTGCAAGTCCTCACACATGCACACCATGAGTCGGACTCACCTCCCCCAATGGTCCACTCCCCAGCTTGATGGACATGCTGACCTGCTTGATCTCGGTCTCGACCAACCTGGTCTTGAACTCCTGATCTGCACGCCCAAAGACACAAGTACACACAAGCTTGACCGTGACATACGTACAATGGACTCTCAAGAACCAGACACCGCTCATGAAGACAAAATGTCGTAGATTAATGAGTTTGAAGGACTACTCAAATCACTCCTGTGCACTCAAAATGAACTCATTTACAGAAATAACAGTTGATAAGAGGGTTTGGGTATAAAGCAGTGACAGTTTAGAGAAATTCATCATACATACGTATATCAGAGGAAATGTAAAATGCCATCTATTGTCTAAATGTGCATTAAATGCTATTTTTAACCACTGCTACACAGTTTGGTCAAATTTTGAACATTCTGCCATAGCTACAAGCCTCTATTACATCACTTTATAAGTATTGTATGTATGTACTGTGCATATAGAGAGACTGTCAGTTATCAGGAGAGGTGGAACGAGGTGTATTTATAGAAGTTTACCAACCCACAGTACAAGCTGATGGCTGTATGTATGTACACCATCAAAGGACCCACTCGACCACAACAACTCTACTCCCTTCAACGCCACAAGCACACATCTCACATTCGCTCTTTTTGACTCTGGGTCCACTGGTGAAGGGGACAGGATCCAAACCCTGTCCCAGTTGCTTAGCAAGACCTGCAGAATGCCAAAATAGAAAACATTCAATGAAGAGTTGACTTTGTCTAAGAAAGAAATGGCTATATCCACAAAAGAGTTGTTTGCTTCTAGAAAAGAGTGGGCTACCACAGTGGAATAAGTGAATACGTTGGTACAACAGGCCTTCACAAACATATGTAGGCCTCCTTTACAACATTGCAACTGGAAAACCTTTACACAGCACTACGTATCTTCTGAGTTCACAATGTCCAGTTCACCATCACTATGAGGACTACTCACCTCTAAGGTTGAGAGCTAGTTCCTGCTTGGCCCTGTCAAGAGGACTTTCATTGTTCTTGTTCAGAATGGTGACATTCGCTCCAGTTCTCACCAGTAACTAACACATGAAGTACGTATGAAGTTGGATGCAAACACATAAGACTTAGTACAAACACACACAGACACACAAATAGACACCCACGCAAATACACACATACATGCACACACACATGCACACAAACACACACACACACACACACACACACACACACACACACACACACACACACACACACACACTTCTGAAATCTTCTTGTAGTTGAAGAAACACGCGTAGTGTAAAGGTGTGTTGCCATGTTCATTAGAAGAATTTGTATTGACACGCTGATTTTTCAGAAGCTGTCAAGATAACAAAAGAGCTTCTTACAATAATAACTCAATACTCCATACATAAAGAACATTAATTGATCCTACAGTATACACTACATACAGAACAAGTGTATATGTGCGACTGGGAAACATACCCTAACAACAGTGTCATACTTCCCACGTTGTACAGCAACATGAAGTATGGTGTTCCCGCCCATATCAACAGGGGTAACTCTGGCACCATGGTTCAAGAGGTAGTTTACGATGTTAGTATGACCATACATGCAGGCATAGTGAAGGGGAGTCAGACCGTGTTCATCCCTGCAGACAGAATGTGGAGCAAACAAGGATTTATGTACATGTACGTACATCTCTCTCTCTCTCTCTGTGTGTGTGTGTGTGTGTGTGTGTGTGTGTGTGTGTGTGTGTGTGTTTGTGTATGTGTGTGTGCGTGTGAGTGTGTGTGTGTGTGTTTGTGTATGTGTGTGTGCGTGTGTGTGTGTGTGTGTGTGTGTGTGTGTGTGTGTGTGTGTAAGTACGTACATGCATAAGTGTTTGTATGTGTATATACATCAATTATACCAACACTGCACTTATTCTAATCGCCATAGTGACAATGAAACAAGCGTACACAAAGAATCCATTAGTAGAATATCATGCAACATTTTCCACTGTTATGGTCCGGAATATACACAATCCACACTACCACATGTGTGGTGGGGAGAGATAGCAATGATACAGTATGTACAGAGTCGAATAGGGTGACTTGGCATATAGGAATTGATGACCTCATGCACCCCAGCACTGAACCATTTATACAAGTTCATTTTGGCCTTATCTCCATCGACGTGTGATTTAATATTGAAGGACACATGCCTATTGCAAAGAGTAACGGCGTCTAAAGACACCTATTTTAAACTACCTAGGCATTCCAAGTCATCCTGATTCATCCTATACAAAACACACACACACACACACACACACACACACACACACACACACACACACACACACAGACACACAGACACACACACACACACACACAGACACACACACATGTACACACACACACACACACACACACACACACACACACACACACACACACACACACACACACACATTCTTGTACAATGTACATCCCCAGGGAATCTAGAAGTAAGTAGCCTGAAAATCCGGTAGAAAGTAGTACACAGGTATACTGGTCAACCCACAGATACCCTACACTATACTAACATTAGGGTTGTAAGGATTCAGAAATAGGGTCCAATTTGAAAAGTAAACGTGCTGCATCCCAGGTTAGAGTGACGGCACTTCAAAAAGCCCTCACTTTGTTCCCCCAATTGGGGCCACGGATTACATGAAACGCTCAATAATAACGGCATCGCATTCTATAACCATAGACTCTCTATACTACGTAAACATTCCTAAATTGATATAATGTCTAGCGTATCTACGGTTATAACTATCCAGTGTACTGTCGTATGAGGCAGACTGAGTGGGGATTACAGCGGTTACAAATGATGTCCCGCCGAGTATTAAAGGGGAGTCTTCGTGACCTCGGGCTAAACGGTTCACTGAAACATGATCTGAAGTTGTAACTTCTACAGGCGTACCCTTGGTTAACATCATTGTTGGCCTGGAAAATCCACTCTCTGACAAAGATGTCGCTACCGTCTCTACAAGCGGAGTAAATGTCCTCAGTTTTCACCCGACTCATGCCCTCCCGTTTCTTCAAGTTCTAATAATCGGCCCTTTGGGCGCTTAAATTTCCCCGGGTGGTATTTCGATTCCTCTTGTTGACAAAATTCGGACTGCATCCCTACTAAGTTACTTACCTTTAAAAAATTCAAATACTAATTGACAACTTTTATGCATCACGATTTTTCGATTTCCTTCGCCGAAGAGCAGGATTCATCAATCCGTCGTTCGGGACACCAAATGGTCGGCCATCATGACGTCCATTTCGGAAGACATTTTTAGATGATGTCACTGAATACGTCATCGATCACTATGAATTCCATTAACAACCTCCATTCGCGTCTTTGCGTGTGTGGAAATGTCAATAGGCGGGAATTTTACAACCTCCGCAGTACTGGTCGTGCACGTGTTGTACAGGTGAGCATGCAGGGTACAAAGTCACAAACGACATGGATGCACAAGGCTGAATATAGGGATGTAGAACTTGAATATAGCTGTGTATGTGTGTTCATAATATGTAAATGCTCAATATAGTAGTCATTTTTTCTACAGTATTGGTGTGTGTGTGTGTGTGTGTGTGTGTGTGTGTGTGTGTGTGTGTGTGTGTGTGTGTGTGTGTGTGTGTGTGTGTGTGTGTGTTGTGTGCATGTATGTGTGTGTGTGTGTGTGTGTGTGTGTGTGTGTTCTTGTGTGCATGTGTGTGTACATGCACGCATGTATTTGCATGGGTGTTTATTCGTGTGTCTGTGTGTGTTTGCATGTGTTTGTTTGTATCAAACTTCATGTGCAAAAATTATGCATTTTTAGACATTTTTACTTTTATACAAATTATACTCATTATGGAAAAGTATGAAGAGAGAAGAGAGAGTGTGCAAAGAGTACCAGAGTGGAGAGGTTGAAGACATCTACCACTGGCTACAGCAGTGTCCTGCCTGAGACCATATCAGACAGCCTCTGTTTGCAGCACAGACATCGAGAGACTTGCCCAAAGGGACAACTGTGGAGAAACGGACTGCGGTTATTCTATCTATAGCATGTTCAAATAACAGTATTAAGCACTGTATTAGCTCCATGTGGTGTGTCCATTTCAAGCTGTGATGTACATAACCTATTACTTATTAGTATATCTATTGTTTCTTATGTATGATATTCCAGTTATCATTGTATTGTGTGGAGTGCTACATTGGACCCTTCTGGTGTGGTGTACTTTAATAATATTGATTGATTGATTGATTGATATACTGTATATATGTTTTTATATGTTCATACACTGGTCATACATGATACATTTTAGCCATTACATGTGTACAATGACTTTTAAGACCTTTAGTAATGAGTACATTGTACACAGAAAATTCAAAATGACGATTGTATCTTTCTTACAGTGACTATTCACTTCACATAACAATAGTGACCACTATTGTATGGATATAATGGCTAGTGTGTACATATAAAATTAATACTGTTACAGACCGCACCATATCCCTGTATAGTACGCGTATTCCTGTCGCACGTTCTGCAGTCACGGTTGAAGTTCAACAGAGTCTTTTAGAGTTGGATATCTTAACAGCAGTCACCTATTAGTTTTGGCGATTGGATCCAAAGTCTCTACAATCGTACATCTATTATAGTCTAGAATAGCGTATCTTGCTAGATGATACAGTATTTGTCGCAGATACACTGGCTCGTGTGAAGATACCTACCTACACGTGAACACCTGAGATCCGAACAAACTACAGAGCTCGTGTTCGCGACACCGTACACGAGGATAGTAGTCTCAAAAAACGCGCGTCTTTTGTGACACGGGTAATGTCGCTGGTGAGCCTCATCCCAATTGCAAGGAACTCTCACCGAATAGTGCCTCTGATAAGATTTCAACGAGTACTCATCAACAGCACGGGAGCTGTCACGATATCTCGTTATCGGCAGCTGAGCAAAATGGCGGACATGCAGCATGTCATTACGGAATTTCAGTCCTCACCCTATAAGATCAATCTTGGCATTGGCGCACCAGATGAAGGTCAATTGAAGAAAGCTATGGGACTTTTCAAAACTGCTATGGAAAAAATGATGGTGCGCGTTTATTCGGTGCTGTAGATGGTAGTACACGTACCCATGGCCACCAGTATCAGGTGTTGTTATTATAGTATACGTGTAGACTACTTAGCCGGAAAGGCTACATTACAGGGTCACGTGGAGATGTATTGAATGTATGTGTATATATCTAAGTTTATATTTAGATATAGTGTGTATGTGTGTGTGTGTGTGTGTGTGTGTGTGTGTGTGTGTGTGTGTGTGTGTGTGTGTGTGTGAATGCATGTGGCAGTGTTCAGCTGCGCTCACTGCTACTACCTCCACTTCAGACCAGTCAACTTGCTCCGCATTTCTTCCAATACGGAGCAACACTGGGAAGTACCTTGTTCCGAGAAGAACTGGCCAAGTTCCTCACTCAGCAGTATGACAGTCCTGTTGACATGTAAGATCATATGTTAAGAGTATAAAATTGTATAATTTCGTTGTTTTCTGTCAATATTTTCCATGATATTAATTGGAGGTATACCGATACAGGATTTAACCGTTATTCTGATAGCTAATTAAATTGGACCAATATAGGCCGATACCAATAGCTGATCCAATATTTATTTATTCAATATATATGACAGATTTTAGAGATATCAAATTATATGGGGTTACTATTAATGCTATTACTATCATTGCTATAACTTCACTTCTTTGCAAGTGACATTTTCAGTACTCCCGTCTGCTTCACTTTGTCCAGGAACGACATTGTGCAGACAGCTGGAGCATCCCAAGGGTTGTACTTTCTGGCCAACCTG
>OZ026549.1:4644218-4646718 GCA_964020155.1 Chondrilla cf. caribensis | reverse complement strand
GCTCCCATACCAAACCTTGAACACATCTCATTAGAGTAAATCTGAACAATTTCACCTCTCAAACACATCCTCTATCTCTTATTAGTCATCCCTATGCCCATATAACCCAGGTCCCAGTGTACATGTGTGTGATCCTGATCCCCGAGTACATCAGACAACACCCCATTCCACATATCCTTCATCTCCTACTGTACTCCTCCATCTCTGGTTCGTGCATCTCTTTGTTCTTGGCTGCAGAGAGATGTCAGCAGATAGTTGACCTGGCTAGACAGTACAACCTCCTGGTGGTCTGTGATGACGTCTACAACATGCTCTACTTCACACCTCCCGACAGAGATGGGAAGTCACCTAAGAGACTGTTTGCCTATGATGACAGGTATGTGTGTGCGCGCGTGCGCGTGTGTGTGTTTGCGTGTTTGCGTGTGTTTGTGTGTGTGTGTGTGTGTGTTTGTGTGTGTGTGTGTTTGTGTGTGTGTGTGTGTGTGTGTGTGTATGTGTGTGTGTGTGTGTGTGTGTGTGTGTGTGTGTGTGTGTGTGTGTGTGTGTGTGTGTGTGTGTGTGCATGCATTAGTATGATTACATGTGTAAAAGGATGAGAATGACTGTACAACATGTGTTGCATGTGTACACATTGTCACATGTGTTGTTATGTCCATTCAAGGAAGGATCCTCGCTACAAAGGTAACATTGTGTCCAACGGATCCTTTTCAAAGATCTTTTCTCCTGGAGTCCGCCTGGGGTGGCTGGAAGCACCTCCATTCATAGTGGACGTTATCTACAAAAGGTACGTGTTCACACCCACCACCAGTGGAGGCTACAGTTAATGTGAAGTCTATCTTTAAGCAGTGGTATTGGTGGTGTGAGGCCACTTGCTATGTTTCACAAGTCTTTACTCCAGACATTCACATATTATCCTGTATACATGTGTAGACTACATAGGAGTTACTCTGACAGTGCCACTTTCATTGCAAAGTTCTGAATAATGAAGCTTTTTTGAGAACATGAATGCCAGAATATGATGTATTCTAGCATTTACAGTCAGACCTTTTTACAGCAGCAATTTCACAAGTACAGTCCTTATATAACAGCATGTCTTGTGAGCGCAGATCCACACATGTGTAAAGAGGTCTGATTGCAAAAGGTGTACAAATATACTGTATGGTAGGGGCTCATTAATGCGTGAGTTGTAACGATTAACGGATTATTGAGCAAAATTAGAACAAAGAATTCAATAGGCATCAGGACATTTCGATCCGTCTTGATTTCTATCGAAGTATTTGCTGTGATTTCACTCAATAATCCGTTAATTAATCATATACGTATACTGTATGTACTTGTGTGTGTGTGTGTGTGTGTGTGTGTGTGCGTGCGTGCGTGCGTGCGTGCGTGTGTGTGTGATCCCTACTACCGTACACCTGTGAATGCTGGCTGTTCTCATAGCCCCGTGTCGCTGAGTGGGGGGGCCTTCAACCACACAATGTCCCACGTTTTGACCAGCGTCATACAACTGGGTTTGCTGACAAAAAGCGTGGAGACTTTGAGGACGGACTTACAGGTCAGTCACGCCTTGTCTTACCACTTGTAGCTACGCTTGTATCAACTTTGCTACCTACAGCGAATAGACTGCAGTACATGTATGAATACTGTAACATATGTACATGCTAAACACAGTGCATGCATACAGAAATAAAATCTGTCAATGTACGTACATGTACATGTACATTCTACAGTACATGCAGCATACATGTATATGTATATACATTAAAGTTTGGAGATTGTCTCCTAGACTTATTTGTACTTATCCATCTCCATCCCATTGAAAGGTTTATACCCTGTCTTCCTCATCTCCTGTCATCTTCATGTCCGTTCACTGTCACTTACTAAGGTGTGCCTGTTAACTGATACTCCATACTTCCATCCCATAGATGAAATGCTCAACACTTTGTGATGCGCTGGCTAGGGAATTTCCCCCTTCGGTTACCTTTGAGACGCCCAAGGTAGTGTGAGTTGATGTGCTGTGCATTGAGAACACCAAAGTGTGTCCATTTGTATGTCTGTACAGTAGAAACCCATTAGGATAAACACACTATAGACAAATTGCTGCTTAATACAAACCAATTTTAAGCATTGTTTGGTTTTACTGTGATAGTGTACATACGTACAATACCCGAATCCTGGTAAGGAAACAATCTGATAACAAGAACTGATTTTACTCATTCCATGTAGTTTGTCTTTTTGAGTTTTCATGTTGTGTGGATACTCTACTGAATATTTTATTTAGTGTATTTTAATTATACGTATGTTCTATCATAGTTACCTCTTGTGTCCATCTTAGGGAGGATTCTTTGTATGGGTCACTCTACCACAGAGTATAGATGCCAGAGGTACATTTGAGCAAGAAGTGTTAATGTCTACATTGTGACTGTCTAGTTTAGTACCTGTGTGTGTGTGTGTGTGTGCGTGTGTGTGTGTGTGTGCGTGTGTGTGTGTATGTGTGTGT
>OZ026549.1:4619218-4639218 GCA_964020155.1 Chondrilla cf. caribensis | reverse complement strand
AGATCATAAGATACAGATATCCATCTTAGATGGGATCCTGGTCAAGAGTTGCATGTTCCTCTTGAGGATTCCAGATTGTCGGTAGTTTTATTGAATTTTACCACTGAAGGCATGATGTGTAGACTGTTATGTGACATATGGCATGCTGACACCCAATGGTGCTGTATGTATTGCATTGTGTGCTGGTGTTGCCGATCAACCTACAAAATAATTGCCTTGCATGTCCCTTGTGGCGTTGAAATGAGGGCCAATCACAGCCACCTTGGTCTGTTCCTTCAGAGGCAGTGTACCTGTACATTGTGAATATGGGTATGCTACAAGTACATATGTACTCCATGTACAATGTATGTAATGGAGTACACTGTACAATTGTTCATACACTAATGTACAATACATTGTAGTTTGAATTGAACATATACAACTTCACACACACACACACACACACACACACACACACACACACACACACACACACACACACACACACACACACACACACACACACACTCACCGTCATTCTTCAATAGTGTCATGCTCTCCCTTGCTAACTGCAAGGCCAGCATCTACAAACACAAACATTATGTCTCTATCATTGTAAATACAGTTCGTAAGGAATCATTGCCATATGATAACAGGTATAGTAAACAACATACGTAAATGCGTAACATGTACTGTTGTACATGCGTAGGTATGTGGGCACATTCACTCAGGAAAGTGTGTGTGTATTTGTATAAGTTAGTGTACGTATATTACTCCATGGCAGTACATACATATGTATAATATATGTATGTAGCATAATATGATTTACTGTATCACCACATACACATCAAAACTGAACATACTGTGTAGCTACTGTACATACAGACGTACATATACATTCGTATGTACAGCATATACACATATTATGTATGTATGCACAATGGGATTGTTGGTGGCGACATCACGCCTCATGTTTAGAGGCTTCCGCAGTTGAACAAGGTCCAACAACATGTCCAGTACCTGGTGCTCCTTGGTGTTGACTGCCTGAGGGGAGATCTGTCTGTACGGCTGGATATTGGGCGGATCGAACATCCCCAATTCCATTCTGCAATAACGAGGAACACTCACACATGCACACACACACACACACACACACACACACACACACACACACACACACACACACACATGTACATGCAAACATATACAAATAATCTTAAATGCCTAATAATATACACCTGGAGAGAATACAACTGTACGTATATCCCATAATGCACCCTAAATATGGTAAAACTGTGGGTATATCCCACAATGCACCCCAGAGAGGGTAGAAGTGTTGCTTGTGTACAGTGTGCCGAACCTTGCTGAGAAGAGCCGCTTCATGGCAAGGTCAAGGTCAGACGAGTCGATAGCCTTGTCGTTGTAAGCATTGACTCCATTCGTAGGATAGAAATGACCACAATCCAAGTCACAGCCTCCTCTCAGCCCTGCCGCTACTGTTTGATCACTGGTGTTGGTGTAGCTGAGTGATGAGTACAGTACAGCTATGTTGGTTAGTCATATGATTGATATGGATTTGAATACATAAGAACACACACATACAGGCACACGTACACATACAGGCTCACACACACACACACACACACACACACACACACACACACGCACACACACACACACACACACACACACACACACACACACACACACACACACACACACAGGTACACACACACACAACTCACTGATGAGGGTTCATTATATTGCTGATGGCCCCACAATCACTGACCTAATGAATAACAACAGTACATTCCCACAGTGACATCAGCAGAGACATGAACAAGGGTCAATGCACATGTGAAGCACCCAAGATCATGGTCACCCCTTACTAGATCCCACTAAATTATATCATAATAGTGTACTCTGTGTTCCTGTATGTAGTAGGGCTGAGAATCGGCTGTAGTTTTCTAATCGATTATCAATACATATTGATTGATTAATTAATCGATTAATCATCCCAGCATTAGTATGTAGCCTGTTGTGACCCTCCATTTGGAGGAAGAGCAAAATTGACAAGGAGGGGGACTGAGGTTCCAGTTAGTCCATACCAGATCTGCATACTATTATGCTGCACAGACTGTACTGACTATGTAGCCGTTGAAGCCCCACTCGTCTCGGACTGCAGTGTTCTGGAACAATCCATTGGCACAGCTCGGTACTCCGTTGACAGCGTTGTAGCTGCACATAATGCTCTTAGCGCGGCCTTCAGACACACAGGCATGGAATGCAGGGAAGTAGGTCTGTAGAGAGAGAAGACGGGAAGAATACATGTAGTAAATACATTTACTACCGGTACAGGTGGTATAGGTACATGTAGTACAGGTACATGTAGTACAGGTTCATGCGGTACAGGTACATGCAGTACAGGTACATGTAGTACAGGTATATGTAGTACAGGTACATGCGGTACAGGTACATGCAGTACAGGTACATGTAGTACAGGTATATGTAGTACAGGTACATGTAGTACAGGTACATGCAGTACAGGTTCATGTAGTACAGGTACATGCAGTACAGGTTCATGTAGTACAGGTACATGTAGTACAGGTTCATGCGGTACAGGTACATGTAGTACAGGTACATGCAGTACAGGTTCATGCACTACAGGTTCATGCGGTACAGGTACATGCAGTACAGACACATGCAGTACAGGTACATGTAGTACAGGTTCATGCGGTACAGGTACATGTAGTACAGGTTCATGCGGTACAGGTACATGTAGTACAGGTTCATGCAGTACAGGTTCATGCACTACAGGTTCATGCGGTACAGGTACATGCAGTACAGACACATGCAGTACAGGTACATGTAGTACAGGTATGTACATGTAGCACAGGTACATGTAGTATAAGTTGCACAGATATGTACATACATGCAGTACAGCTATCACAGTGTGGGTAGAAAAGCTAAGAAGACTGTACAAGACACTGAGAGTTATGATATTCAAGCCAGATAAGGAGGACAAAGCTAAAATTAAAGGATGAGTACTCTGTTCTACAGTCATACAGTCATACGTACACAATACACACATATCTTCTTTGTACTAATATTACAAATATGGTATTGACATTGTATGCATGTATGTACACTTGTATATTGATTCTAGTTTACTGGGCTCCTTGGAGAACAGCCACAATGTGAAGGCTCTCCTAGTATAAATCCAGCAATACAGCACATACGCACAGGTACATGTGTGTACAGTATGTTAATACACTACGTATGTATGTTACCTGACCTGCCTAGCATAACCCAGGTTAGCCTCACCTCCATCAGGTCTTGGTCAGATGTGATGGCACTGAATGAGTGTCTGTCCAGTTTCTTTGCCGTGTCGTTCTCCAGGTCTGCATGCAGTGGGTGGAGAGCAGCGATAACTGCACCATCCACCACTCAACTAAGCAACCTCATGAAACACTCACATTTGAAACATACCGTATAGTGGGAAATTTTCACGGGAAAAAATATTTTGCAGATTTCACAGTTGGCCTAACATCTGCTAAAATAAAATCTGCGAATTAGGTGTTCTCGTTGTTCTATCATGTGACTGTGGCCAGCATCCGTGAAAATTTCATCCGAAACTTTTCATTTTTGGAGCCATCCGCAAAATTTTTGTCCCGAGAAAATTTCCCACTATATAGTAATACTGGTACACAGTACATATGTGGATAGGTGAAGTACACAGTACACATGTATGTAGATAGGTGAGGTATATCGTATACATGTACTATACAGCCATTCATTCATACACTGGGTAGCGCATGTTACCCAATAAGCTCACTGTAGACAGCAAAATGCTTGCATGTGACGATAGTCTTCAAATACCTGCATTTGTATAGTAAGTATACAGTAAAATATGAGGAGACATTATGAATCTTTTAATGGGATTCACCCTGCCTAAGAAAAAAAGGAGAAAAGGGAAAAAAACAGCAGCTGAGGGACTCCAACCCAGGGTGTGTGGCTGAAGCCGCCATAACCACTGAGCCACAAGCCACCACAGCAACCAGCATTTTTCACTTTTCTCCTTTCCTTCTTAGCAGGTTGAATTCCATGGAAAGATTCACATCTACTACACACCTGCTTCTACATAATAATATAATTATCTAGAAGTGAAGATTAGACAATGTGATCAGACTGATTACATTAGATATGTGCAGATCGAAGGTAATTAAGACAATTTGTAATAAGGAGACATTTATTGAACACAAGTGTTTTCACAACATGATTATCACATGGAGCATGCCCCGCCCTCTCACCTGGGGTCTTCTCCTTCCTGCATTCCTCGAGCAAAGTTGATCACGTACTGTGATGTCAGGTATGGATCTACACATATTGAACACACACAGACAAAAACATAGAGTCTCTACAGTCTGGCAATTATTGCACAATAAAAATTAATGAAATACGAAGTTTTATTGGAATATGCTGAAGTCCATAGTTGTGTGTGTGTGTGTGTGTGTGTGTGTGTGTGTGTGTGTGTGTGTGTGTGTGTGTGTGTGTGTGTGTGTGTGTGTGTGTGTGTGTGTGGATACATACATGCATGTGAGTGAATATAAGTGTACTGTATGCATCTGCATGCATGTGTACATGTATGCATGCATGTGCGTGTGTGTGCATACATATGCGTATATATGAGTGTGCAAGTCCAATCAACCTTCTCCTGGTGTTTCATGACCTCTGCCCCAACGAGGATCTCGGTACATGTTGATATTAGGAGCAAAGAAGGTCAGTCCAGCTTGATTCTGGTTGGCGAATGCTCTTGCTTCTGTGGCAATAGCCCTGCCCATAGCCAGGATGAGGGGCCTGTGAAAAGAAAGTCACAAGTAAGACAGACACGAATATAACAACTATGATCATTTGCTTTCTTTTTGAAACGGTGTAGAATTAATCTGTTACACATGCATCAAAAGGACTTTAAGTTGTTACTGTGTTCCAAAATTCTCCGGCACTGCTACTGTAGTGGACAATCCATGGAAATACGTAGACCTGAAGTTATCTACCTGTAGTCTCCTTTTAGATTTCAAAATTCCCGACATCGGGATACATCCATAGTCCTGGCAGTGCTTTACATGACACATGCTTGATTCTATATCCATGCAATCACTGTACACAAGCTACAGCATGCATGCATACAAATTTTTGCATTATGCAATTTTTCACCATTTCCGCGAATCAGCACTCATTCTCGACTATGTATGCAAATTTGCATGCACATGATATGTAACCTAGCACTGTACAGACGAAATAATTCTCACTCAATATACAGTACATCCGGAGAGTTTGTACAGAAGTGAGAATATGTGATAGGTAAGTACCACATAGCGGGAAATTATCATGGGACAAAATTTTCACGGATGGCTCCAAAAATGGAAATTTGTGGATACAATTTTCGCAGATGCTGGGTACAGTCACGTGATAGAACAACAAGAACGCCTAATTCGTGGATTTTATTTTCGTGGGTGTTACTGAGGCCAACCACGAAATCCGCGAAAATTTCCCAGAAAAGTTTCCCGCTGTATGATATAACAATGCAGTACTCTCTGAAGAGAGGCACTAAATTCCACTTCAGTGGAGCATGCAAAGAAACTCGAACGTTTCAACTCACATGTCAAAGGTAGCTCCTAGGTTGATGACTTGAGGGAATGACGTGGCGAATGGAAGCTATGGGTAGATGGGAGGCAGAAAAAACAGTTGGTTAGTACGTACGTATGTACTTGCATAACACATACACTATACTCAGTCCCTAGCTTGTGTACACTGTGTCAACCAGTACTGATAGTGAGTACATCTGATAAGAAGCACAGATTTGGTATGTCCTTTGAGGTGTACCTACTAAGCAAGTCTGAATGTATTCTACAATCACATGTGTTAATGTGAATAAGTGGACACTTACTATACCGCCAAATGTCACACCAGGGGAGTGTGCTACCCCATGAAGGGCCTCACTCCACCACTGGTATGCTGGGATGTCCAAGCTCATGATGGAAGGGGCCGAATTCCCAAGCTGACCGACCTTGTCCGCAACAGACAGCAAAGAGATCAGATCTGAAGCAGCATATTGTATGTAAGCATATAAACATACATCCAACAGTAATTATGCATCCCACTTATAGTGAGGATGTACAGTGGAACCTCAATACATGCAGTACAGACACATGCAGTGCAGGTACATGCATTACAGACACATGTAGTACAGGTACATGCATTACAGATACATGACACTGTAGTACAAATACATGCAATACAGGTTTATGCAGTATTAGTACACACATGTATGTAGTACAGGTACATGCTGTACATGTTTTTTTTTTGGATTGGATAGCTTATTTATTTAGGGGAAGCCTTTAGCCAATGGCTACTATACTAGGCACCCTGTACATGCAGGTACATGCAGTACAGGTACATGCTGTACAGCTATCACTGGTGTGTGTCTAACTTTAAGAAGAATGTAGAAGACTATGAGAGTCATGACATTCAAACCGAATAAGGAGGAAAAAGCTAAATCATGAACACTCTGTTCTACAGGCATATAGTCGAGATGAAACTTTGAATAAGAGACACAATAGAAGTTACTTCCACACAAAGAACACTCTCTGTGGCACAAAAATAGACTTTCCTACAGTTCTAATGCATTTTTACCTCTAATAAGTGAACAACCTTTCTACAGTGGACACAGTAGCTGGTCCCAATGTGTCCTTTATAAGGAGGTTGCACTATACTCACCCAGACAGTTAAACCCATGCTATACAGCATTGAGGGACAACATGGGCTCAGTTGGCTGGAATAGCTAGACTGGGTAGTGCGTACATGCTATACTTGTAGAATTTAACAGCATATGCATGTGGTTATAGCCAGGAACGGCTAGGGGTATCTAGAGAGCCTAGAAAGTGTTAATCCTCCTCCATACATTGTCCATGCTCCTTGTTAGAAATCGATTTCATCTTATAATTACTTTCCTTATGGTATGTAAAATTGTTTCATTGAGTTCAGTATTCGAATAATTCAGATCACTGGTTGTTTATCTGGCTGTTTACCTGTTGTTTACCCAGGGAACTTGGTGTGCCACTAGGTGGAACATGCAAACACACATGCAGGCACACACACAAACACACACACGCACGCACACACACACACACACACACACACACACACACACACACACACACACACACACACACACACACACACACACAAGTAGAGTTTGCATGGCTTCAACTTACAGACATGGAATTATAGAGGCCATACAAGCACAATAGAAGCCAAACAAACTCGCCTACCACTATAGCTGTAGACATCATACTACACCTCAGGTGATCCCATTGATAGCACTACATGCGTTATCACACCTGGCAGAGGAATTCACACTACAGAAACACTCACCACAGGAGTACACACCACAGGAATTCATCCCACAGGAACAAGTAGTGACAGTATTCACACGACAGGAAAAACACCACAGGCTACACACTATAGGAATGTACGCATAATACTATAAGAATTCCTGCTATGGGAATACATATACAGTAGAAGGATTTTACTCCACAGGTGTACACACCATAGACCTGCACACCACAGAACCTACACACCACAGGACCTCACACTACAGAACCTACACACCACAGGACTACATACTACAGAACCTACACACCACAGGACTACACACTAAAGAACCTACACACCACAGGACTACACACTAAAGAACCTACACACCACAGGACTACACACTAAAGAACCTACACACCACAGGACTACACACTAAAGAACCTACACACCACAGGACTACACACTAAAGAACCTACACACCACAGGACTACACACTAAAGAACCTACACACCACAGGACTACACACTAAAGAACCTACACACCACAGGACTACACACTAAAGAACCTACACACCACAGGACTACACACTAAAGAACCTACACACCACAGGACTACACACTAAAGAACCTACACACCACAGGACTACACACTAAAGAACCTACACACCACAGGACTACACACTAAAGAACCTACACACCACAGGACTACACACTAAAGAACCTACACACCACAGGACTACATACTAAAGAACCTACACACCACAGGACTACACACTACAGGGCTACACACTATTGGAATATACACTACACGAATTCATGCTATAAGGATTTTCCACCACAGGACCACAACCACAGGGATACAGTAGAGGAATATGCAGGGCAGCTAAACAGCCCCCACAGTATGTCCAACTGACTGTTCACTCTGTCCTCTATCGGTAGGGTGTAGTTGCTGTAGAATATTATAGACAATAACAGGATCAAACATTGTGTGTGTAAATCAGACACCTAGTGCCACAGGTGCAACAGGAGGCAAACACACCAGAAGGGCTTGGTGGAAGAAGCCGGAGTGCTGCACGGTACAATGTTGGTCCCCGCGTCCAAGCATTTGGTGAAGTCTTGTCCGTATCGGAAGGTCCCACTGGTGCTATTGTAGTACCACTACCAACAAAGGGGAGGACAGGTACATACATACATCTTCCAAAAGTAAAGCAGCATAAACCAGGTTGACATGAATAAATTGACTGTCGTGGTCATAGAGGGTAAATAATATGTATTTACTGAACAGGTACGTATGTATAGGATCACAGAGGTATATAAGTACACAGTGTGTATTTACATACCTCTACTGTACTCTACTCTGTACTACACACATCTACAGACTTTACACAGGTACAGTGAATTCTCATTAATCCGCCACAATTTGTTTTCCACTAACACATTGGATTAATTAATTAATTAATAATTAATGAATGAGTTTAGTGGATCAATGAAATATTCGTTACTGTTTGCATATTATGATATTGTTACTTGGGAATCGTGTTGGGTGAAAAGGTTTGGTAGATTAGCAAGAAATCACTGTATATAGAATTGTTTTTATGCTTTGCAAATGAGATAAACGAGAGTCCCGTAATATTTGCATGCACACCACAATTACCACAGTGAACGTACCTTCTGGTTCTTCCCATCCAGCCAATCCCATTCCTGTGGAGAGAAATTGTTGATCCAACCACAAACTACACAGTTTCAAGTGCACACACGTGTATGGCATGTTGTGACTCCAACCTTCCCAATAAGCCCCAACACAACAAACATATTTGTGTTGGCCAATAACAAAATATCTCGTAGGCAGTACAAATACTTGTGTTTTGGCATATGCTGAATTATTGATATTTCTGCTCGTGGGCAGATTGGCAACTGGTTGTTTATGCAAGATTTCAATTTCACATAGTCTCATTCTGCATACAGTGCAACACACTTAGTATGATCTGGTTAGCACATAGTTTTGGCTATACATGTACCACACTCTGTACCAACTACTGTAAAGCATACCAAACAGCACTGACATGATATAATTACCTCAATAATTGCCCAACACCACCCCACGTTCACACAAAGGCTAGCTTACTCCACACCCTCTACACCATAGTTCACTCACCCACACATTCCCGCCATCAGCAGTTGTATAGTCTGATCCATCCACAACCTTTCCACTCTGCATATTGACGATGCGATTCTGCTTGGAGTCATATTGAAACTAACAAAAGAACAGAACACAACTGTGCCTAGTACCAACAATTAGTGATTTGAATAGTTGTGATATTCTGTATAGTTATTTTGATTTGATGGAATTGTAAAGTGCGACCACTTAGCCAATCCAGGTTATTTCACAGCGTTACCGTGAGTAGTACCATGCTATAGTTCTATGTATCTGCACATTCTCAAGGTTTAAACTCACCTTCTGCGATGGCGGGTGGTTCAGGTCACAAGTCATAACGGCGACATTGTCTCCGTTGTTCACAGCATCTCCTTGTATTGTCAAGCAGAGTCCAGAGGTATGCAAGCGAATGTTGTTGGAACTGTCAGTGGCAATGTCCCACTGTTGCCTCTCCCCGCCGTAGCAATCCCAGATCTGCACACTGTGTCATTGGAAGGCAAGAGAACAAGCACTGAGCCCCTCTGATATAGAGGAGAGACTGACCTCAGGGATAACAGTGAAATGCAGTGGAGTTTGGATCAGCCAAACCTCTGGAGACACTAAAATAATTTTATTTGCAAAACACTCTATTTGCCAAAGATCGATATTTCAGACTGGAGAATGTTGGGACAAGTATACTTATTCGACTTATAGACCACATACTAAAGAGGGATCAAGTGCAGCATCTGGACCAGCTGTCAATCAATATATAAGTAACCCAAACCCCTCCCCTCCCCTACTCCTCCCCCTACCCTACCCCTATCCCTACTCTACCCTTACCTTAACCTGTTAGGATTAGGGTCAAGATTAAATATACATTGATTAATGGCTGGTCCAGGCGCTGCACTTGGTATTAAACGAAGAGTGACCTAAGCAACCTAGCAAAATTTAATATGCAATATCATAACCAAGATTAATTCTGCCCCCGTGATACTCCTATTGCAGCTACAAGGGAAAAAGAAAATTTGCAGTTACTTGTCTCCACTTTTAACTTTCGATCCCGACGCAAAGGCCAAGTAGAACAGAACGACACACCCTTTCCAGGTCATCTTTCACGTGCAGTGCCAGGTAGGTAGAGCGGAACAATTAGACGCCTGGGCCTCTTAGTAGGCTCGCTGGGGAAGTCCCTTTGCCATATTTGGGTTACCCATACCAGCATCTACGCATAGGAGCAGACAACAGAAGAAAAGTACGTACGAACGTACAAAGAAACTTTTCAACCTAAAGCTGATTTGAGAACTTGACGACACCATGAACGATGACCTACCAAACACAACAGATCCTGATTCCTATTGCTGTCTTCTCGACGAAGGACAGCGCTGCCGAAACTTAGCCACCACGGCCACCTGGTCGAAGAGGGCCAACAAAAACATCGGATCTAAACTAAAGCTCTATACAGATCCAGACGTGAGTGTCTGCATCCTTTTGTTTTTTATTCGGTGGTGTAATTTTTGTTCCAGCTGGAAAATTAACATAGAGTAAGAATGGCTAACATTCGTTGTCTCCCTCTGTGAATCTCGTCTTTAATGATGTTCGTATTATTGTAATAGCTCAAAATCGGGTTTGCCACTTTCAACACATAGACCATATGAGAGTGTTCTACCCTATATCCCGAATTGACCTCCTTTCTTCCTGATGCGATTCAAGCGTCGAGCTGAGTCCGCGATTGTATTTGGCTGACATCTTGAAGCAACTATCTTTAGACTGTAACTCAAAAATCTTCTCAGAATTATCGATCGACGTTAAAACTGTTATTTTCGATGAGGCCTGTCGTTAAAACTATCTAACTATGTTTAGCCTTCCTCTCTACCACTGTCAGCCTCCATTTTACTCTCTATATCCTCACAGGCGGGCCACAAGTACATCTGTGAGCATCACAACAGTGTTGTCTATCAGATGAAGGCAAAAAGGAGAAGAAGAGATTCGGATGACGAAAGTGACCTCCCCCAAATGGAGGTACACAAGGATGTTTGTTCTCTTATCATGGGTGTTGCTGGGAGCATGCTGGCAGTGTACATACAGGACTGAGGGGAGATTTGATCCTTCCCCCTCCATATAGCTGATAGCATCCTGCTATAGGTACTTGAAATCCCCGAAATCTAGCAACCTGAGTGAAATCTTGAAAACTTGAGATACCAAATCTTGTATACCCTTTGCTTCATTGTGGACTCGGGACATTCTGTTCGAGTATCCGATCCCCCTCTCCCTGTTGATTAGCCAATTACTTGCATGTCATTAATTTGTTCTCAATGCAGTTTCTAGGCATAATCTCCACACCCAATAATCTAGTCATTAAACGGTTGACATGTTGATGACCAGTGGAACAGTTATGGTGTAAAGAAATACAACAGTCCAAAACGTAGGAGTTTGTGACTATTGACTGCATCACATATGTTGAATTGTAGAATTCAGTTCAGTCAGTTTCAATCATGTCAAATCCTCCACATACCCCCCCCCCCCCCTGATTTTATTGCTATACGAACACCTCTCTGTATATTTGGCCTCTGTCAGCGACGTCTCACCATGGACAATTTATACTACTTAATATCGTTTGTGGTCCGACATAAGGAACTCAGTTGCCTAGCTGTATCATGCTTCATTGATATTGAATGGAAACAGTTACCATTTATGGTGATTTGGTGATGCAGGGAAGCTTCAGTGTCTGTGTAGTGTGACACGTGTGTTTTTAGCAGATTTCTTATGTTACAGATGTACATAATTATATGCTTCTTTCCATCTGACTGTTAGTGTGCCATTAGTATACTCCTGTACTCTTCAACCCATATGATCTTATACGTACTTCGTTAGTATACTGTTAGTATACTGTCAGTATATGCCTGTACTCCTTACCCCGTATTGTTATTATGCTACTGTTAGTGTATACTGTTAGTATATCGTTAGTATATGTACATATGTCTGTACTCTTATCCCCTATGATTATTGTACTACTGTTAGTATACCACTGTACTCCTTATTCCATATGATTGCTATCATGCTACGTACTGTTTGTGTATACTGTTAGTATACTGTTAGTGTACTGCTAGTATACTGTTAGTATATGCCTGTACATCACACACAGAAGTGCAGTAGTAGCCAATGGCTAACGGCTTCCCACTTTAAATAATGATACCTGGTAATTAAATATTCATCCACTGGAACTGTTATATGCCACATATACACATTGTATCCTAGATTAGATGTCTGTGCAGTGGATTCCTCAGAAGGACATTTGTCTTCAGGTGCATGCACTGAGTAACTTTACTCCGAAACCCAAGCCAAAACATTCCATTCATTGCAGACTCCACTAATAAGTTATGGAAATGCTGTTTTGTCAGGGAGGTAATTTCTTCACTTCTCCAATATCTTCTAAAAGTGTTTTTAATGACATTCATTGTGAAGACACACCTCTGATATAGTTGTCACCTCAAACACCTTCTGCTGTTGCCTGAAGCATAGATACTGTACAGTATCTATGCCTGAAGCAAGTGATAACCTTACAAGAATAAGAAGGTGCTTATGAAGCACACACCTACCTCACTTATCAGATTTCACCAGACTGTCTAGTTAAAACAGATACCCATAGCATGCTACTGCACATGTGTGCAATGTACAACTATCCAGTGAACTTCCAAGCCTTTGTATGCTGTACTGATAACCTGTAATGACTGTTGAGTAAGTGGGTTTGAAGCAAATGAAACATCTACGTGGTGATTACGTTTGGGTAGGTTTAACATATCTTAAACACCTGTTCTTGTACAAGGCTTACAGATACCTGTAGTGGGGTACATAGCATGTACTGTACATACAGTCCAACTTGCTTAGTAAGTACCTTAAAGGGCACACAAAACTTGTACTTTTTATCAGAGGTACTTACTATCAGTACTGGTTGACATGGTGTGCATGAGCTAGGGACTGATTGGAGTGTACTCACTAACCAGGATATGTATGTACTAACCCAGGTACTTGCTAAGCAAGTTGCACTGTATATGAAATACAGGCGATTGCTAGGTTTCCAAGCCATATGTATGCTCTGTGTACACTAGTATATCAAGTAGGTTCATTGTCTACATAGGCCAAGTAACCCAGCCAAATTCTCACTTATAATTGTAAAAAATGAATATTGTTCTGGTTTGGATGGCAAACTCACATTTGTAAACTTGAAATGAGAATGGGTCTGGGCTACATGAGAGTATGTTTGTGGGTGGAGGTGCATACGTAAATTGAACACAATTGTACAGTGTCCCCCATCAATTATGTACGTAAGTCTGTATTTGAAGGCTCACCACTGTATTTACACTGTACGTATACACCTCTCTCACTCGATTGTTTGACCTGTCCCTTCGTCCTATGGTTGTCAATTTTGTTGTCTTTGTTGACGGAGCTTGTACGTGAGAAGACTGAGTCTCATAATGTATGCCATTGATGGGTGAGAATTTGGGTGTTTGTTTGAGAGATACATATGTACGTATGTATGTGATGATAGTCTCAGAAACCTAGTTACAGTACAGTTTATGATTTACGGGTAGTTTGTGATTGTTCAGGAGCATTGTTATGTAACTCCATATGTGACTACATGGTTATGTACTTGTAATTTGTAGTATTACCTCTTTCACAGTTAGCACTTCAGGTTCCCTGTACTTCCATAACTTGACATGTGATTGGCATGAGGAGCAGTATAGCTTTCCGAATGTCAGTAGCCCAACAACCAACAGAGCAACTTTGCTTCCATGCTGTACTATGATACCAAGTGCTGCTGTCTTCTATTACATGGAGACATCTCAATCTCTTGTCCAGATTGACTTCAGTCAGTTACAAATGAACACCTTGAGAAGATATAAGAGGCATTTCAAGCTCCAGGTAAAGCCAGGGATGAACAAAGCTCAGTTGGCTGAGGTGAGGTGACTTGAACGACATCGTTCGGGTAGTCACGATCATTTGTAAGGCTTCCTTAAAAATTGCCAGGTTAGGGAGATGTAACTCACAAATATGTGATCTGGGTCAATTTTACAATGTGCTAATTCTCAGTACCACTCTAGGCATCGTGTTGTCATCATCTGACTTGCACTAATCATTGAAGAGTGTGCTTCCTTAATAATATATGGATCATTTTGATCGACTGTTGTGAATTATACTCAGTATTTGCGTATTGTGTTAGATTAATGATTAATAGAGTTTAAAAATTCCACCTGGTGCCCTTGGAAAACTGGAATGAATGATGTGAAGAATAGGAAAGTTGTGTCATTTATCACCTTTGTATATATATTTACCCTAACACTTGATACCACATGCAGTGTGTAGTTTGTAACACGAAGTGTTAATGTGGAAACATTGCATCAAACTGGGAGCTAATCTGTAAATATCTAGAATGTGTAAAGGTGTCTTGGTCCTGTCTAAATGTAGTGCATAGTTCAAACCATTGTGAGTACCTGAAATGTGAAAATAAGGATTGTATGCTAATCTCACAGTAGCGAGAAGGTCTACCACCTCCTACCATTTTATGTATCCATAATGTACTTCTGCTCTGTGTGTGGTAGTAGTTGTGTATTCCAACTAGCCCTATGGGTGCAATGGATGAACAGGCAATGGTAATGCTCTTCCAAGCACGCTATGCTACAATGCGGTTGACTACAGTGAGGTATAGAATTACCAGTGAATACCCATGCACCTTCCCATACCTACCTTCACAGTGGATTCAGGTTGCTTGCTGAAGGCTATCTTGTCCGTAAACTGCCATCACACCAGGTGATGGTAAGAACTTGGTTTTATGCTTCGTCTAACACCATAACTAGATTGCTGCAGTAGCCACTGCAATTACTATGTATGTCTGTCATGTAAATGAATATGTCTGCGCTGACAAGGCATTCTGTTGTGAGGAGACTTGTCCCAATTCTGTCTTGTGGCATATTCCAAGCAAACGTTTGCCACAAGTAGGAGGCTGCTCTACCTGTACAACTGGTTGCTTCAGGGACAAACGATATCAAACGAGAGTCCTTCCATTGAGATATCCGGTTGAAGGAAACACAAACTACTGCTTACTGTTATATCACATTCATATCTTTGGTATGTTTTTGTTTTGCTGCAGGCTGTTCTTGGACACTTCAAGACAATCCGGGTCTCGGAGAAGAAAACTATACCGTTATTCATATCAATGGTAAAGTCACATAAAAGCAAACTGGATCACCCAAAACCGTTGGAATGAATCTTAGCCATGTCATTCAGCAAAAAAAAACATTCTTCAAATTCAGTAGTCACTGTGCTTATCTTGATCATTTTTTTCTTATTTTGCCATTTTATATGACTGTGTATGTTTAATCAATACTAAAACAAAAATGTTCTACCAGTAGTTCTTGTAACATTTTGTTGACTTGATTTTGAATCATGCATTTTATAGCCGATGAAGTTATCAGTGTAGCAAGTTAATGTTGACTCTCCATATAATGCTGGAAAGCTTTAATCATATATATACCAAAATTCCTGTATATAGCCGTATACAGTATACGTACATGCATGCATGCAAATTCCTATTTCGTGACGTGCGTGCGCGTGTTTACATTGCACAATCACCATAGGCGTGGTGCTAACAATTTGAAATTTACCGCTTTGCGCATGCGCAGAACTTGTTTCGTGTGAAAATAGTGGCTAACCACTGTTCACTGTATCTTCGCTGTACTCAGTGCTACTGAACATACGTTCTGTTTTGGCGGGCTTGCTCCGTACGTACTGCATAAAGGTGAGTGAGCGAGATCGGTTTTTGTATGAGAGCATCTAAACGACATTGAGTGCGAAGAATTCGTTTGATTTGAAATGTTTTAGTCCTAAAAAGCTTTCTTCTTGGGTAGAAAGCTACGTATCGAGTAAGCGTATATCAGCTCTGGTTTGTGCGATTTATTCCTCATTAGCTATCATCAATCGACATTTCAACTCGAAGCATGCCAAGAAAGGATCCAAACAAGCCCAAAGGAAGAACTTCGGCTTACGCTTTCTACGTTCAAGACGAAAGAGAGAAGGCGAAGAAGGCTGGCAAAGATATTCAGTTTGGTACATTTTCAAAAGTTTGCGCAAGTAAGTGGAAGGACCTCTCCAAGGATGAGAAGGACAAGTATGAAAGGAAAGCTGAGGATGACAAAGTGCGCTACCAGAGAGAGATGAGTCAGTACCACGATGACAATGATGATGCTGGCCCAGAGAGGAGGAAGAAGAAGAAGAAGGATAAAGATGCACCCAAAAGAGCCATGTAAGTGGAACTCGGATATTCCATATTCTTGTGCTGTTTTGATCTTGACAAAGTTTCCACTTGTTTCAGGTCTGCATTCATGCATTTCTGCCAGCATAGAAGACCAGAACTCAAAGAAGACAACCAGGATGCATCTGTTGGTGATCTAGCCAAGTTACTAGGAGGGGAGTGGAAAGTAATGACAGATGAAGAAAAGGCTCCATATGATAAACTTGCCAAAAAGGACAAGAAACGCTATGAACAGCAGATTGAGCTATACCGGAAGGGTCAGTACAAACGTACGGAAGAAGAAGCTGAAGATGAAGAATCTGACTAGATAATGGTCACACTGCCACTTTTACATATTAGCTCCTTTTAACAATATTGTCATGTGTTACCACCCTTGTTTAGGTACACACAGTATATATTATTGTATTAACTTGCATGCACAGTAACAGTCTTTCTATTCTACGTTGAGCCTATAAAGACAGCATGTTTTATACTTATGCTATTACACGAAAATTGACTGTATTTCAGAAAATGATTTGAGAACGGTGGTGTATTAGGCATGTTTGTATCGCGAGGAGAATAGTGGCATCTAGACAATTAAGGGCGTGTTCTTCGTGGTCGTTACTTTTCTGTTTGCGGTTGTTCTTTGTGGTCGGGAGCATTAAAAAAAGCGCGCGAATGAAAATGGCCACCGCAATGTTTTCGTGAATAAAATGGCAGATAAGCAGCTTTCGGGCATACGCCCGCCCGAACAGTGGTCCAAAGAGGAAATTTTACAATTTCTACGCCAAAATGAAATCGATATCCCCTACACGGCTACCACCAAGAACTTGATATTGAAGAAGATTTCGCGAATGTGCAGACAACATACTGACGACACCAGTACCAATGAGGGAGATGAAAGGCCCACCGTCGGTCAAGAGCATACGGAGGACGTATCCAGTGGAACGTCCGAGCACGATGATACCAATGATGGGTATTACGGTGTTGCTTTTGCATCTGGTGATGTTCAACAGCAAAGTGACCCCAGTCAACCCGTCTCATCATATTACCGACGCAAGGAAGATGTCATGAAACTTGTTATGAAGAACAAAGGCGCGAGGTTTAAGAAATTTGACAGCAAAGAAGAGGCGGAACGCTTTAGAAGTTCTTTGCATGATCCGAAGTGCAACATAGTGTCCACTGTATCCAATGAGAGAGCGAACGAGTTCAAAGAACCAAAACAGCCTCAACTGAATGCATTTAAAAAAATCATTGAAAATGGCAATGTTGAAGATTTCTCTTGTCATGTGCAGGAAAACCCAAGGTGTGTGTGTGTGTGTGTGTGTGTGTGTGTGTGTGTGTGTGTGTGTGTGTGTGTGTGTGTGTGTGTACGCGTGTATGTGTGTGTGTGTGTGTGTGTGTGTGTGTGTGTGTGTGTGTACGTGCGCGCGTGTATGTGTGTGTGTGTGTGTGTGTGCTCATTGCTTTTATTAGTGGCCTATTCATGATGTCATACAGATTCCTGATAACAAGTGGAGATGCCCCGACTATTTTACAACCTGGTTTTTACTACAACGCTCTTCATATTGCTGTCTTGAAGAACCAATTACCAATCTGCCGGGAGATCTTCAAAATTGTCTGCAGCGACAGCTTCTGGGAAGCAGTATACCCCTCGGATTCGTTAGAAACCCGTGAAATGCGAATGTGTCACTTGGTGAATCTTTATCTCAATAGACAGACAGGAAGACCTCCTAAACCAGACCAGGAATTGCCGGTATGCCACTGTTGAATTGACCCAAGACTGCATGTATACCGTCAACTGTGTATGAAGCAGTAGTAACAGTATGTGCTATGAGGCATTGTTGTGTTCGTATGCTGTAATCCGTGCTACCACCATATTTGCCTGTGCCATTCATATTGTACATATGCATCAGTATGTATACACTGCATTCACACAGAGGGTCTTGCCAGGAGAAGCATATTTCATCACAAGGTGACTCAACATGACATTTCTTAACTTTCTATTGACCCCTAATAAACATCCCACATATGCTAACATGATTGCTCCTGTTGATGCAAATTTTTGATTTTCAGTTGATGTTTCTCAGCATTTTCTCCAGATTTTTACTAATATCATAATTGTATATGGTTAATAGCTGGACCAACAGGCAAAATTGATGTCAAAGAAATTTGTTATGAGAGAGTTCTCTGAATCGAGACTTAACGACTTCCTGGAGGCACGTACGTATACGTACATAGGTGTGTCTCCAGATAGCCACCTACCAGAGTATGTACATGTACCTGTGGCATGTTAGTATGTTAGAATATACTACATAGAACACAGGTGTAGAAGCTTTCTAAATAATATACCAGTCTTTTCTGCCTAGTTTTTGTTTATCTCTGTTTGTCCTCACATACGAGAGGCTTTTTCAAGCAGTTTGTGGTCGTTGTTGTAAATGTAGGTTGTATTGTATTGAGTGGATTGTTGATTTTAGCGAGCACAGTCTGAATACCCTCATACTGTTGGCACTCGATTAGCCTCTTCAGTAGCTACTATTCCTTGGACCATAGGCTCCATGGAGTGACTTAGCATGCTTCTGCTCCTGATCTGTTGCTGTACCTTGGTGGTGCTGTACGCGGTGAAGAGTCACATACAGACATGCACCTTTATTATGACGTCGTTAGCAAAATGGTGGTTCTTACGGCATGATTTGGATATCGATCTTTATTTAATATTCGAGACAATGTGATTTCAGATGTGTACCTACAATGAGTTTTCAACTACAATACTTTGAATTAAGGATCCTTCTTTGATGAGGGCAGTCAGAGAAGCCTCCATAATGTAGAGATGCAATCGGAGCCCAAAGATGTCCTCAGTAGAAAGGTTTCACTGTGCGACCATGTTTGGGGTTCTTTCAGGGGAGAAGAGGCATCCACCGACCTACCTGGAGAAATCGTTCTCTTCATTTTTATCCCCTTGCACCCTTTGATGATGTGTATGGTAACATTAATCCCTCAGTCCCTATAGAACTGTGATGCCTGACTACGTACATATGATCCTCTTTGCTCCTCAGTCCCTATAGAACTGTGGTGTGCGACTACATATAATCCTCCTTGTCCCTCAGTCCCTACAGAACTGTGACACACCGCTGCACATTGCTAGTAAGAATGGATTCGAGGAGATAGTACAGTTTCTGCTCAGCTTCAGTGAAATCGACCTGACGATCCGGGACAGGGATGGGAAAAC
>OZ026549.1:4601718-4616718 GCA_964020155.1 Chondrilla cf. caribensis | reverse complement strand
AAGAGACTCAGAGAAAGGAATGGAGAATGTTGGAAGGTCTGTGTATTCAATGTCCATTCCATATGTACGTACATTCTACCTCTGGTTTGGTGTACTGCTTTGAATTTTGTAGTTACTAAACATGTTTGACGTTACATACATACAAACATACGTACATACATGCATACATACTACTACATATGTACATACAGTCCATAATGTATATACTGTATCTACACACTACTACACAGTGTGCATAGTATGTTGTAAGTTAAATTCTTAGACCAATTCCACGTGGTGCTCTTTGATCTCTCACTTCAGACAACTAGCTGCCCATTGTCGTGTTGGTTGGAGCGAGTATTGGGGGTTCTTGGACTCCCACTGCGACCTGGCATCCCCTGAGGGACTGGACCTACTGGAGCAGCATTTGAATGCGATTTGTGACAAGTCACACACCCCTCTGAGTTCCAGCCACACCCCTTCTCTGACCACCACTTTCTCCAGGTGTAGCGATGGAGCAAGTCCCTTGCTGTTGGCGAAGGGCACTAGGAAGTCCAATTCTGACAGGCATACTGGGAATGGAACTACTGTTGAATTTGAAGTGGAATCTGGAATTCCCACCAATGCCAATACAGTGGATGATTTGAGTAGTCATTTAAAAATGTCGCTGACTTTTGATGATGATCAGAGCACATCTATCCCAGGGAAGATGGATGAGAAGACGAAAGAAGAACAATCGTCTACAGATCCAGTTGACGAAGCAAGACTAGAGGCCAATCTACCCACCAGAGAGTCAGACGAGGAGAAGACTGCTCGTAGTAGAGGAACTTCCACGTTAGAGGAACACACATCATCTGGCACAGTGGAGCACAGGTCGCCCAACACAGTGTCCCTTGTGTCATCTGATGCAGTGGAGCATACGCCCCCTAACATAGTGGCACGTACAGGTTGTGATGAGCTCTCGTTCACTCCCTCACAATCCAAGGAGGAAGACTGTTTGGTGACCTTTTTATCAGGGTAGGTGACCTCTAATGTGTAGGAAATAGTAGGGTGATGTATACAATGCATGTATGTACAGTGCAGTGTGTGTGTGTGTGTGTGTGTGTGTGTGTGTGTGTGTGTGTGTGTGGTGTGTGTGTGTGCGTGGTGTGTGTGTGTGTGTGTGTGTGTGTGTGTGTGGTGTGTGTGTGTGTGCGTGGTGTGTATGTGTGTGTTTGTGTGTGTGTGTGTGTGTGCGTGTGTGTGTGTGTGTGTGTGTGTGATCCTATCAAAGTGATTAAAATGACTGCCTGGCGCAATATATACATACTAATAATGCCATAGTACGCTACACACACTGTACAGTGTGCCCATGTGTATACTTTCTCACACACTTTACTTCCTATCTCTGTGACCCCTACAGAGACAGTCCCACGAAGCTGGACAACGATGTACTGGAGGCTCTCGGCACTGATGAACTGGACACACATCGCTACCCTCGAGTGTCCTCGTGGCAGTCCTTGGTTGCCTCCTATCCCCAAAATGACAGAAAAGTGTACGTTTGTGCTACTCCTGGTCATGCATATACGCACATCACATCATCGTACACTACCGTGTGAATATTATGCATGTGTTTTCTGGGTCTTACTGTGGGTATGTACATAATTTTTGTACACGACATTACACACATGTAGCTACTGTATAATTGTTGTACATACTGTATGTATTTCTGTTTCCCACTGTATGTAGCTATGTACTTGATATTACACAAAGCTACTGTATAAATGCTATACCTACTGTATGTTTTTCATCCTACGGTATGTAACCACACATCATTACATGTAGCTACATACTGTATAAATGTTGTATGTACGTACTGCATGTATTTCTTGGTTTCACTCTATGTACTTGGCTATGTACAGGATATTGCATGTAGCTACTGTATAACGTTGTCTACAAAGATACATATCCCTCTTTTTGCATGATACAAACATGGTATTTTCAAAAATACATACAGTGTCTGTTTACAAAAACTTTGTTAATGTGATTGCTTTCAATGTACAATATTTGTACCAACGCAAGGCATAAAAGGAGCTAAAATATACAGATAGGCTGGCAATTGTTATTGTATGAAGGGAGCCTAAATGCTATGTGCATGTCCCAGGTTCATTCACGTCCCCCAACTGGATTGTACTGGTGGAGTGTTGAGTAACATCAATAATAGTCACTCCGCGGTGCATCCCGGGAATAGTACCGGTGTCATCTGGGGGTGAGTGTACTGTAGACTGTTGCAGTTCAACCCTTCTCGTTTGCTGCAGTTGGCAGAGTCCAAGGTCACAAGGTCAAAGCGTCTCCCGAAGAAGCCACAAGTTGTCCGGGACAAGAATTCCTCCAAGTCCCCTGGTGTACTCTAGCTCTCCCGGAACCCCCAGCTCCTCGTCCCGTAAGATCTCCCGCCCGACCACACCCGCCGTATCCGCCCACCAAGCCACTCCCAGGAATATCCTACGAACAGTGAATGAGTCTAACCTCAACTGAATCAAAGAACTACCGAAATTACTTGTGTTTTATGTAGCAATACTTTTACGCTGTATGTACGTATGCTACTATGTTATATAATACTACGTATTAATATGCTATCCCATATGACACATCTAAATGTGAAGACATAAATATGCATGTGCACACTTGTGTAAGTAATATGGGCCTTGTGGTGACCAGCACAGAATGTTATTCACCTGTCATGTATGTACCACAGCCTTTATGCTTAACCATGGTCAGGATCCGGCCATACAAATATATATGACACACATTTAGTATCAACACCAATACATACGTACACATGTATGACCAGCAAGGAAATTCCTCTCATGCACTGGTCACCACACTTGCCCGCCTGCTAGCTTGATGAAGACGACTCAGCAGTCAAACCTTTTACAGGAAGGAAATTGATGACAACTGCATTTATTAACAAAAGTTGAAAGTTGGCTTTACTTGTATTGAAAGATGAGTCTTAACAAATGTGTAGTGTTAATAGTAAAAACATACAATATTCTTGGACACACAATGAACACACACACATGTACTAGAAAGTACTTTCATACAGAAACAATATATGTACACATGTATCATGTTTGTGAGTGCACTGTTTGTGAAGGTATGGAGCAGTGATATTCATTGTGGACCGCTCGGCATTGACTCAACAAATGGAATAACGAGACTGGCAGTGTTGGTGGAGAAGAACTTGTTGTAGTCAACTCTCAACATCATCTGGGCAAGATGAGGACTGTGCTGATGGTTCTTCATGCTAGTCAGTAGCCGGAGGAGAAGGGAGGACTGACGGTCAAAGTCCTACAAATGGTTAAGTTTACAGAAGATGATATACACTCATGAGTTTCAATAGGGTATCTATCTTATCCTATCCTAGGGCATAATATTGTTGCACATTTGCACATATGTACATTCGTATGGGTGTGTGTACATGTGTGTGTGTGTATGTGTGAGCGCGTGCATGTGCTGTGTGGTGCGTGCATGCGCGTGTGTGTGTGTGTGTGTGTGTGTGTGTGTGTGTGTGTGTGTGTGTGTGTAACCATCATTTAAATATCACACACTACACATAGCACACCTCCCCACAGTACACACAGTACCACTCACCCTTGCCAGGAGAGAAATTTGAGCCTTGTCTCTGTCTGTGAATGTCAGCTTACTTGAGTGCAAGACAGCACAAAAGGAAGTACAGACATCCAGAATCTCATTCAAACAGGAAGACACCTTTGAAAAATTCAAGGACTCACAGGTCACATGACTGTAGATCACATGATAGACTGATCACGACTCACAGGTGGCATCAGTAGGAACAGCTGTCCCTGCAGGGTGCTGACAAAGTGCTCGTGGGCCAGTTTGATGCTTTCGAAATCGAGTGTGGAGGTGATGTTCTGGAGCAGTAGGGTAAACTGTGACTCCAACACGTCGACCTGAAGAGGGAGAGACAGCTGTGAGGAGTGCACATGATTGACAGCTGGATAGGAAACCATGATCTCAGAAACACATTTACAACATGTATGCATATACGTATGTACTATTGTACCTATTGACATGCACACATGTACATAGAGCTTACATGTATGCAAAAACACACCACACACCCCTCCCCCCACACACACGCACACACACACACACACACCACACACCACACACACAAGTATTCACACGCACGCACACACGCACGCATGCACACACACACACACACACACACACCTGAACATAGTACTGAAGATTGTCAATAAGGAATGCCATGTGATTCCTGAGCTGCCACAAGGAGCTCATCTTGTCCTTGTGGAGCATTTGGAGCTGCCAAGCCTGTTGGAGGTTTGTCTGAACTCGTCGAACACTCAACAGAAACTTGAACAGTGTGTTATACCTGCATAGATGTAGGTGCAAGTGAGAGACTGTCCATTACTGTACTGGACTGTGCTACATACATTGTACATACATACAGACACACACACATACACACACACACACACACACACACACACACACACACACACACACACACACACAGACACGTACACACACACACACACACACACACACACACACACACAACACACATACACACACAACACACACACACACACACACACACACACACACACACACACACACACACAAACACACACACACACACACACACACACACACACACACACACACACACACACACACATACACACACACTTCTCTAAAATGCTCGGTGTGAACAAGATACCCAAGGGCCAAGGTGGAGAGTATTGGATGCTAAGAGATGACCAGCCACTCTTACCACCACCAGTGCTCTTTACATCATCTGAACAAGAGGCAATTGAAATAATACGAGAACATAAATATCATCACATGGTCCCACATACTCATGCACATATACACATGCAAAACACAAACACGCACACACACATGCGCACACACACACGCGCACGCGCACACACACACACACACACACACACACACACACACACACATCCAGTACATTACATACACTATACATAAACTCAACAGTACAAGTACTAACTTCCTTCAGACAAGTTGGCAGTCAGACAGAGTTTGAAGTGATTGACAATATCTTCCCCTTCAATTCCAAGTTGTAACAGTGACTGTTGAAATGCCCCATTGACATCTGTAAACAGATGAATTCAGTAAAACAGACAGTAAGACCTCCACATGGCCACTCAGCAGTGGATTTTTTGTTCACAGAATTGAAATCTCTACCATGTATACACATTTGGTTTTCATGGCAATGTAGGCATATTACACAATTACGTATATGTTGTCATGGCAATTTGACTATATACAATGATATGTTGTCATGACAATGGAGCTACACAACACAATTAAATGTTGTCATGACAATGGAGCTACACTACACAAATGAATGTTGTCATGACAATGGAGCTACACTACACAATTACATGTTGTCATGACAATGGAGCTACACAACACAATTAAATGTTGTCATGACAATGGAGCTACACTACACAAATGAATGTTGTCATGACAATGGAGCTACACTACACAATTACATGTTGTCATGACAATGGAGCTACACAACACAATTAAGTGTTGTCATGGCAATACAGGTATTCTATGTTGTCATGGTAACATCCACCTGATACACTCTGCCCACCATAACCTTATCTCACCATATTGGGATGTGTCCGTCACGGGATTCCTCAGCACAGACTGACCCAGGTCAATGAAGCACAAGAACAGCTCTCCACGGCCCAGCAGGTAGAAGTCTTTGACAGTCTGGAGAAGGAAATGGAAAATACCGTATAATGGGAAATTTTCACAGGACAAAATCTTTGCAGATGGCTCCAAAATGAAAATTCGCAGATAAAATTTTCGCTTATGCTGGCCACAGTCGTGTGATAGAACCACAAGAACACCTAATTCGCAGATTTCATTTTTGCAGATGCGGTTAGGCCAACTGTGAAATCCATGAAAAATTTGTGCCGTGAAAATTTCCCGCTATATGGTGTAATGTAATATGATATGTGCAGCACACAGGTATGTACATGTATGTGGTACATCAAGTGAACACAGACACAATACATCCATTAGTCCAGTGAAGGCAGTGATGTGGGTACATACGTACACACCTGTAGGTGTCCAACCAGGTCAGAATCTTCAACAATGAGTTTCCACAAGTTCTGAAGGCATATAAGTGGAGTCCTTTATGCTCATTACAACATACGTACACACACCCACGCACACTCACACACACACACACACACACACACACACACACACACACACACACACACACACACACACACACACACACACACACACACACACTGACACACTGTCATGTACACAGTCTCTCTGTATGCAGCTTGATGAGGAATCACCCTACCTCGCTCACATGCTCCCTAATCTTATCAATGACAGCTTCAAATTCCCAAACTGAAAATAAAGGCTTCTTCTGTAGCTCTGTCAACATTGCAGCAAATTTTAAGGCATCTTCTCTGGTGAGTATGTTGGTCTGAGGTTGGTGATGGTCTGTGTGCAAGTGGGAAACATGATGAACGAGTACATATGTTGTATCTGTGCTGCACCGTGTGTGTGCATGTGTGTCAGTATGTCAGTCAGTGTGTGTGTTTGTGTGTGTGTGTGTGTGTGTGTGTGTGTGTGTGTGTGTGTGTGTGTGTGTGTGTGTGTGTGTGTGTGTGTGTGTGTGTGTGTGTGTGTGTGTGTGTGTGTGTGTGCATGTGTGTCAGTATGTCAGTCAGTGTGTGTGTTTGTGTGTGTGTGCGTGCGTGTGTGTGTGTGTACGTGCGTGCGTGTGCAAATGTTGGGGTGTGTGCACATGTGTTTTGTGGTGAGAACTTACATACGTACATACGTAAATGTAATGGAGTCGGTGTGTATGCTAGGCTGCACTGTACCAACCCTTCATCCAGTGGTCCGACTTCAGTGAGCACAAGTCACCATTGAACATCTTCACTGATTCTCCAATGAACAGGATCTGATGCAAGTATGCACATGTACGTATGTGTAAAGAATATAAAGAATAGCTGAAGTGTGTAGGTACGTACACTGTACATTCACATGTTGTACACATGTACGTACATACATGTGCATACAGTCACCTTTTCAGCCACTCTCATTGGTAAATAAGAGGGTAGCATATCTTGATGTATTGTGTACACAACTGTAGTCTATGGAGAGAGACATTTGGCCTTGGAATAGATGCGTCGAACACTGCTACCCAACAGTGAAAATGTAGTGTGTGATTTTTTGTGTGTTTGTGTGTTGTGAATGTGTTCGTGTATTGTGTGTGTTGTGTGTGTGTGTGTGTGTGTGTGTGTGTGTGTGTGTGTGTGTGTGTGTGTGTGTGTGTGTGTGTGTGTGCATGTGTGTGTGCGTGTGTGCATGCGTGTGTGTGTGTTTGTGTGTTGTGTGTGTGTGTGCATGTATGTGTGTGTGCGTGTGTGCGTTTCAAATGAAGACATTAAGAAGAAGTTACATCAAATATCAAAAAATACAAAGGTGGTTGCTCAAAGTTGTAAGTGAGGTTAGATACAGGTTTGGCATTCACCCACCTGAGGCTGCTCCTGGTCTTGTTGGTGTTGGCCCTTCTTCGTGGACTTAACGTCTTTGAAGCTAACCTTCTTCCTTCCTTCTCTGTCAGTTCCCTGGGCTTCTTCTTGCTTCTGCTCCTCGACATCTTCCTCCCCGACAGGTGGAGGGGCCTTGTCCTCTCTCTTCACCACTCGCTGCACCAGGAACTCACCGTGAGTGTCCTCAATGATACCATACAGCACCCAAGCCGAGAGCTGACGGTAGAACACACAGTGACAGAAGAACAACAGTCTGTGGAAGGAGATGAGATACTGCACAGCACATACATACATATATCCTAGTACAGTAATACACACATACAGTACATACATACATTTTAGTACAGTAACACACACATACAGTACATACATACATTTTAGTACAGTAACACACACATACAGTACATACATACATTTTAGTACAGTAATACACACATACAGTACATACATACATTTTAGTACAGTAATACACACATACAGTACATACATACATTTTATTACAGTAATACATAGTTATACATGCACACACATTCAGTACATACGTACATATGCATACACATACATTTAGTACATACTTACGTACTTGGTCATTACTTGATCCACACAAGAAATGCCACAGTTTTTCCTCTCTTCTAACAAACTCAGTATCCTTCCCCCACAGAGCTACAGTGGATGGATACATACATGCACATACGTACTTACATACAGTACCAACAGAAGAAAATTATACATATACGTATGTACATATGTACAGTCACATACGTACACTCTGTACATCCACATATAACTCAGTTAGCTAGGGAGCTTATCCTAGTGCTGTACAGTACTTTGTGACATGGTTAACACACATACGTACCTTATCTTTGCGTATACTCTCCAGTAAGTGTTTCAAGGCTGGGAACAGGAGCTGATACTGTACCAGAGAGGAAAGACCGAATGAAGAATGTGAGAGCTAAGGAATGCATGGCTTGATCCAGTGTTAACTCCAACTCACGCACCTCTTCCAAGTCATGTTTGATCTGTGTAACTGGTAGATGAGGGTCCTTTGTGACCTGTGTAGGAGTAGGAGGTGGACAACTTGTGAAAGGTGGTTGTGGGTAAATGAACTTGAGGATGGTGTGTGGGGGAGTGAGGCTGGGAGTGTGAGGGTGTGGGAGGAGTTGAGCTTGAGCAGGGGGTGGTGGTGAGAGGGTGTGGGAGGAGTTGAGCTTGAGCGGGAGGTGGTGTTGAGAGGGTGGAGGAGTTGAGCTTGAGTGGGGGGTGGTGGTGTGAGGGTGGAGGAGTTGAGCTTGATCAAGCCAATGGGGTAGATCTTACATAGACTGAATGTGAAACCACCTACGATGTGAGTCTGTGTAAACATAGAAATACACACACACACACATACACAAAGTACTGCTGGACTTATGCACCTTCTCCTCTATTTGTAGTACACACTTTCTGTATTCCTCCAACACCTTGTCCAGCCCGTTGGCCAGTGCCTTCAGGTAGTAACCCGTACACTCTGAGGAGGTCTCCTCGGGTTCCTTCACGGACAGGGATAATGGCCTGCTCTGACCCGAGATGAACTCCTCAAAGTCCTTGTAGAAACCACCCAGTCTGCATATTGCGTTGAGGAGGTTTACTTCACTGGGGTGGATGCCTGGTAGACCTTCAACTACCTGCGTGTGTGTGTGTGTGTGTGTGTGTGCGTGTGTGTGTGTGTGTGTGTGTGTGTGTGTGTGTGTGTGTGTGTGTGTGTGTGTGTGTGTGTGTGCATGTGTGTGTGTGTGTGTGTGTGTGTGTGTGTGTGTGTGTGTGTGTGTGTGTGTGTGTGTGTGTGTGTGTGTGTGTGCATGTGTGTGTGTGTGTGTGTGTGTGTGTGTGTGTGTGTGTGTGTGTGTGTGTGTGTGTTTGCGTGTGTGAATATAGATATAACAAAGCAAAAAGTGAAGACTTGAAATTGAAGGAATTTTTGGGAGAAAAACCACATCATAATTCGAAGTGAATAACAGTATGATACAAAATTAAGGACAGAACTTTGGACAAGGGAGTGAGATTATGTGAAAGAAATGTCGTTATAGATGTGATGATATGTTTACTGCAGCTGTATATCCTTGTGTGTCTGTAATGTTCACATGAGCCATGTGTACTTATATGCACAATAAACATTGAAACACACATACGTACACACACAACATATATGCGCAATTTCCACCATATACTATAATTCTACGTACTATCATAGATGCTCCACGTACGTGTATATAATGACAAGATATACATTGTGATATGGCCCGGGGTAAAAAGTTAGTGTGGAATAGAAAATATGCAAGTAAACAATACTTTCCTACTGTCCTCCCTAACCTTCATGTTTCCTGATTCCCTGTCTCTGACAAAGACATTGCCTTCAAAGCCGAACAGTGCAAACAGCAATTCCTTATGCATGTCCTCTCTAAAATGGCGCGTGTCGTGCAATCAAACACACACTACAGTCCTCGTATAATTACCGAGCGTTAGCGAGGTTAATTGTTTCCGGTCCATAGCGAGTCGAAAGTTGGTCGCCCACGCATCTAATTGCTTTTCGTCGGGACACTCGCAGAATTATGGCCCATTTGCACTTTCTTTGTGCGCAAATTCCACGAGTTCAAAACCGACTGGTCTCGATCCGTCCCTCCCGTCGGAAGGGGGCACGGACGCGTCACAGACGGAGGTAGAAGACTTTCGTCCAGATCGGCAGCAGTTGCCGAGATACTGACAAGAATGACACTCACGTTTCTTTGACTCAGGGGCTGGGTGTTCCGGGTGGGGCGCCGTCGGTACGCTTAAAACGATCATCAGGAAGGCTGTCAAAGTTTTTACGTACAGAATTTCGATTCCTCATTGCGCCGAAAGGGGGTTCGTCAATTCGTCGTTCGGGAGCTCGAATTGGTCAGCCATGGTGACGTCCATCTTGGCAGACATTTGTACATGACGTGGCAGTCCACGGGCGTTTCAAAGTCTCGAGTTTGGAAACTTAGTTTTGCGCATGCGCAAACGAACATGGCTCACGAGCTCTAGTCGTACTTATTCTTTAAATCTTTTAATGGTTATGTATGCCTTTCTTCATCGTTTTGAATATCTCTGTGGTAGGAAAACTTCGTGTTGTATCGTATTCCCACTGCGGAAGCCAATCCCTATCTGATTCGTGGAGAATCCGATGATTATCCATTTTCAGAAAATGCTTCATTCACGGACTCCACCAGTTTTGACGAACTAGGGATATCAAGAGAAGGTTAACGCACATTCTCTCCCTTTGTTTGATATATCGTTTGAGCTGCTGTTTTTTTTTTGTGGTACACTGAATGATTTTTTTCAAAATCCCCATAATGCCTTTTATCTATATTTTATCTATATTATTATAATAAAAAAATTAGCTCATGCCTTTGATTTGGTATAATCAATGCTCAACTGTACATAACTACGGAATGTAGTTTAAATTTGTTAGCTACATGTTGTTTTTTATTTCGTATACTCCAGGAATTACACAAGCACATATACTGCAGGTGGGAGCTAGCAGGAATGTCTGTTTTCCACTATAGGACCTACTCCTACTAATTATTGTTATTATGTATGTATTCTACACTAATTATTATAATTATAGACTCACCTTTGTTTGTCATTCTAGCATCGTTATCGTTTTCTCTTTCTCTCGAAGTTTTCCTAAATTCGTACGTCGTTTTAGTTTAGTAAATACGGATCGTTATGTCTCATTTGTCGTTCGCGAACGTTCTTGAAAGATTGGAGGATGAATTTGAGGAAGCAGAGGAATCCTACAACCACCACCACACTGACGACGACGACGAGATCCTGTTCAAGGCCATCTGCGGAACATGTCGTGCCACTGATCATGAGTGGAAATTTATTCACCGAAAATATACAAAGTACGTCATATACATCTGTCCAAATACAATTAAAGCAAAAACGTCCAAAATTTGACGATTTCCCAGCCACCTAATACAAAGAACGTATCACAACATGTGCAGTCACTATACTCGATAAACTACCATGAAACAAATAATTTACCCATATTCTACAATTTTTGCAACAAACAGCAAAAGACCATGCAACTTTTCAAAGAATTAACCAGTATGAAACTATAGTGTTAGCTACAGCCAATTACAATTGTCATCAACCGCTCAAACCTGCCAGCACCACTTGGCCTTTTTGCCAGCAGTCTCCATCATTCTCCCATTGCTGAACTCCCACAAGAAGATATAACACAGAAGTCTTAACTTCTATCTAAGCCATTCACCTTGACATACAGAAGTACACTATAATTGGAGTGCCGATTATGAAATTTAACTATTATCTTATATTACACACAACAGGCATACTTTGCCTGTCATGTTTTCATTCAAGTTGATCTAAATTAAATTCTTTTTATTCCTGTTATGATTCAATCTATCATTTGAATTTCAAAATGATTATTGATTTTAAAGTATATTACTAATCAGGAATACTCCCCACAGTGTGCAGAGTATCCTGTGATGATCCAATCTATCCATGTGATCTCAATTTCAAAAAGAAAAACATAATACAGCAAAATACGGACATATTCTACTTCACGTAGCGAGGTCCTGAACCACGTTCACAACTAGTATCCCAATAGCTACGTGTATATTTGTGTATAAATTTAGGGGATTTTCCACCATTGTCACGTGTGTAGTTTCCTGATTGAGGAGAATTGAACTCTCTACAGGAAGCTCGAAGACGTTGGGAAGATGTCGTTTCGAGAACAAAGCGAAGAGTCGTCCCTCTTCAGTGGTAATGTTATTGTATGTATCAATCACGCGTTACTCCCCCTACACGAGTTTCTGTTGGATACTTCTACAGTGGCTGTCGAAAGTCACCGTCCATCGATCAGTTTGTTAACAGTATGGGTACATCCAATGTTGATGCCTCGGTTTAGACGACACATGAAGTCATCCAGTACTAGTTATGGCCGTCAATACGGGTGACTTTTGAAATGGTGTTTGAGAGCTGTGCGTCTCAGCAAAGGAACCCTCAAGCTAGCTATAGTAGATACGTGAATTTCATCGGGGTTCTATGCGTGTACATTTTGCGGTGGAGTAGTCTGTTTTATTTGAATGTCTTCATATTAGTCACCTGTCCTTCCTCCACTCTCCTCCACTCCCCTCCACTGCCCCCTCCCGTTGCTACTCTGCACTGCTGTGGCCTCTTGTTTATGTATTGATTATTTAATGTGTAAAATGATACCATAGGTTATAGCTTATACGCACTAAAGTATATTTCACAGTCTCACACATACATACCCTGCACCACTGTTGAGCTAGAGTTACAGTAACCTAATATTCTAGAGTCCTGTGGTTTGTTATGTTGTGTGTACGTACAGTTGTGTTGTGTTGTGTGTACGTACAGTTGTGTTTGTTGTGTTGTGTGTGCGTACAGTTGTGTTGTGTTGTGTTGTGTGTGCGTACAGTTGTGTTGTGTTGTGTTGTGTGTACATACGGTTGTGTTGTGTTGTGTTGTGTGTACGTACAGTTGTGTTGTGTTGTGTATAAGTACAGTTGTGTTTGTTTTGTAGTGTGTACCTACAGTTCTGTGATCTGTTGTGTTGTATCTGCCTAATGTATGTGTATTCACTCTTGTGGTTTCAGTTTCACATAGTGAAGTACTGAGGGGGCGGGGTATACAGTGTATTGTTAGGAAATGTCAGAAACATGCATTTATTCATTTTCACCATATTCACTACAACACAAGCTGGTATTGTACTTTGTTCTACACTTGTTGTATTCACAATAATTTTGTAATCCGTCGTTGATTTTCAATTCCCTTTCATATTAATTTTTATTGTGTCTATTTAGACCAACACATACGTATGTATATTATGTTGGATAGATGATGGATAGTCATCTGATTGTCAGTTTATACTAACCTGTATGTATATTGTGTTAGATGATTAATATTCATCTGATTGTTGGTACAACATCAACAGCACAGATTCCACTGTATTACGTACAGTGGAGCCTGTGTTGGAGACTGGTTGTCCAATGTGACCAGTGTCGAACATCAATCCAGTACATACGTATCTCGACTTGATACATGTGAAAGTCACCTACCAACAGAGTACCATTATTCCCAGTTCCACTATACCTACTAACCAGTCGTATACATACGCATATACGGTACATGCATATACGTGCATATGTATATAGTACGGTGTACATACTATTATGTACTATGTATTATGTTTTGAGGCTATGATATCTATTTTATAGTGAAGGAGACACTGATGATATGTACGTATGTACTGTATGTTGTTCAAAACTGTTGTTTCCACTGTTTCCTGTTCGTGGATATACACACACTGTGGTTTGTGGGTAGGTTTCCTGCAGGACACATTCCAGTACACTTGCACCATTACAACGTGCTAGTGTGACCTTTGGGTCAAATCATACTGACCAATACTGTACATACAGTATGTACGTATATATCACCTACAATCTTGATATGTGTGAGTGCATGACTGTCGAGCTCAATGAGACCATTAACCTCGGTACATATGAATGTACTAAGAGTTGTATGGTGTGTGTAGTTTGTTGGAGTATTGTGGATCTCATGTTCCTATTTTGTCACAGCTTCTGCAGAAGAGAGTTTGGACGGTGAGAATGTTTTCAAGTCTTACAGATCCACTGAAGGTTTGGACGGTGGACAGGAGGGAGCACGGAGGAGGAGAAATTTGTGTAGGAGGCTGTTGTCATGGTTACACTGGTTACGGATCCGAGCACTTGTTTTATTCTTGGAAAGTCTCCGGTGGAGCAGGGACCAGTTTATGAAGTCATTTTGTAACAAGAAGATCGCAAACTCTGAAAGCTATGTGGAAAGAAATGTCTATTTCAACAGTTCTGAAAATAATCTTGGATTCCCAAGTAACTTCATCAGGTGTGTGAAGACATGAACCGGGTGTGGTTGTGTGGGTGTGGTTGTGTGTGAACATTTGGGTGTGGGTGTATGTGTGATGTGTGTGTGTGAGCATGGGTGTGTGAGCGTGTGGGTGTGGGTGTGCACACACGTATACATGTACGTACGTATATATACACGTAAGCATGTACGTAGGTGTGTGTGTGTGTGTGTGTGTGTGTGTGTGTGGGTGGGTGTTGTATGTACGTACATACATGTATACATGTCCATGTGTCTTCCACTTTTACTCGTGTTCCTCTCTCCCAGTACTGGTAAGTATACCGTTTGGAACTTCATATTCAAGTTCATCTGGGAGCAGTTTAGGAAATTGTTCAACTTGTACTTTCTCCTGATTATCATTTTGCAGGTATGTGTGTGTGTGTGTGTGTGTGTGTGTGTGTGTGTGTGTGTGTGTGTGTGTGTGTGTGTGTGTGTTGTGTGTGTGTGTGTGTTGTGTGTGTGTTGTGTGTGTGTGTGTGTG